>JBBPOM010001245.1:0-12436 GCA_038091455.1 Leccinum uliginosum | reverse complement strand
TAACTAGATTTCCGTTGGGTCGTTCTGTCGTCTCATATTGCACGTTAGGCTTGTCAATATTACGTCGCTTCCTTCTGGCTCCTCCCTGTTCAATTCAACGTGCTTCTCCCGCCCGCGACACTCAACAGCTCGCAGGTGACCACACTGTTGAAACAGATTTCCCTTACAACGGGTGCAGAGGTCGTGTTCAAGAGTATGTGTTTCGAGATGCATGGCCTGGAGTATGAAGTCCGAGCGGCCATTGGCATGATTTTGGACTTGGATCTCGTGAAGGTGCGCCTGAGTCGTTGCTCACTACAATCGCGAGTACTCACGCTGTTTCAAATAATAGACATTCCATCATGAAATCCGCTTCCAGGTCGAGCTTGCCAACGAACATCGCGAGTTCATATCGGGCAAGAAGAACGGTAAAATCAATAAGATCATGCAAACCGCCTCTGTCAAGATAAAGTTCGAGACCTTCAATGACCACAACTTCCTTATCGATCTTTCCGGCTCCGACGCCTCAATCCTGAGTGGTCTTACGCTTCTGCAAGAGGAGCTTCCGGCTGAGATATCCTTCCATGTCCCAGAGGCATACCATAAACGTATCATTGGCATAGGAGGAAGGAACATTCAGAGAATCATGAAGAAGTACGGAGTTTACGTCAAGTTTTCAAATGCAGAAGAGTTTGCTGCGTTGGGCGGTTACAACGATAATGAGGATAACGTCGTGGCCAGAACCCCGTCCAAGAATGCGACCAATTTGGATAATCTAAAGCAATCAGTTATGGAGATTGTGAACCCAAAGGTGTGTTGGGGTCGCCGCGGAAATTGTTGCGACGGTGATTTAACCCATCTTCAGGACAAGGATTATGTCAATGAGACCCTATCGATCCCCCGTCGATACCACCGCACACTACTCGGCGAAAAAGCTATATTTATACACGATATCGAGTCGAAAACAAATTCGCGTGTGCGGTTCCCGGACAAAGAAACAGCTTCTGATGTAGTTACGATCTTCGGTCCCGAGAGTCAAGTGCAGATTGCTGGTGCGATGTTACTGGTCAGTCCTGATTACCTCGCATCCCTTACTTCATATAACAAGCAACAGGAACATGTTCCGTTTGAGGCGGACATGGGAGTTCCGCCCAGTCCTGATCTGCCGATGGTTTGTGCCTCCCAAGAATTTGTTGCGTTCGTCGAACGCATCAAACGGGAATTTCAAGTATCCATTACGCCGAACCTCAGGCCTCCCGCCCCCATTCACTCCACGAATGGTTCTAGTACCTCGTTGGACCATACATCCACCTCTCAGGCCTCGCCTCAAATGGCGCAGATCCAATCGCAGGGCGAGTTTAGCTTCAAGTTCAGGTGTCAAAGGTCAAACACCGACTTCCTACTCGCTGCGAGGGAGATGCTTGAGCAGTTCCTCCTTAATCACAACGTACGCGTTTACCCTTCCCCGACGGCGCATACACATAAGAGGGGCGACTCTTTTGCCGAGGCCTTCCCACACTTTGACAGCAAGGTGCTTTCGACTGCAAGAAGGCATGGTGAGTTCTCGTCTTCCTGATCCGCCAATTGTTTGTATGTAAAAATGGCCTTTACTCACTGCTAAATCCCATCAGAATCAGTCGAGTTGACGCGTTCGTCGGAGATTCTTGGCGATCGACGGCTGAGGTTGGCAAATTCATCTCCGGATGTAAAGGCGCTGTTCAATGCTCCTGCATACATTTATGATCTCGAGGAACACGAGGATTCGCAATCAGCGTATGGGCCGCCTGGAACAGGACTTGATTATTGGACGCCATTGCCGCCAATCGTATGTTTTTCGCGTCCTTGCGACTCCCAGTTCATCATCTCACGGATTATCACTTTTTAGGGCTCAGGAATCGCATCGCGAACTCGCCATACCGAGGATGCCCTGAAACGAGGCTCAGATTCCCTCCTCGAGTCCAAGATCAAGGAGCAGATCTCCAAACCCCGATCACTTCAAAATCGTGCACAGTCCCTCGATCTCACGTATTCCCTCTCGCGGATTACTGAGGGTTCCTCGCGATTCCAACCTCCAGAATCACCCACAACGTCGACGGGGGGAGGCACAGGGGGAAACTCGAGTCCGACGAGCGCCACCGCGCCTTCTTTCCCTAGTGTCTACGGGCCCAGGTCATCTGCCGTGATCGGGTCTTCTTCTCAGAGAAACGCAAGGGTGATGGACGAGGAAGTTGTGGACGAGGTGTCGCGGGTGATGTCGAACCTTGGGCTCTAAAGGTTGCCCTCGTTCGTACACACTCACACTCTTTGACGTCTTTTCTTTATTTCCCTCTTCCCAAAAACCAAGAAAAAAAAAGGAGAACAGCCCAATTCTGCTGCAGAAGAAGGGAAAAGGGGGGGAGACACTTATGTGGTGGACTTACGCTGTCGAGAACACGGTCTTACTTCGTTTCAGGAGGAATGCGATAATCCTACTAAAACTCACTCTTATTCTTCACTGTCGCTGGCTCTCACACTTGTCATGGGACTCCTATCCATTCAGGATTTCTATTTATCAGGGCAAATGTACAGGAGACGTGTATCTCAAACCTGGTACCCCATCCCATCGCATCCGTCACTCCGTCTCCGTCTCGTCATCTCTCTCACATCATCACGCAACGGCATCATTTCTCTACATATCGCTTCTTCTTCGAGGTTGAAATCTCTCACCCCACTTTCACCATTCACCATCACACATACTTGATGGACGGACTGTCGAGTTGCTCACCCCCCAACAAGTTTCTTGCTCTATGATGTCCATACGCCGCAGTGCCAAACCGATTGGCTCTCTTCTATCCCATATCTCTCAGTTTCTCGTGTTCGGATTGTTACAGTGTCTCTTCTATAGTTTGCTTTATCTTCCGTGGTTCTGTTTCTGTTCTTGCTTTTTGTACACTACATAAGCAGATAGTTACTACAGTAGTGGGTTGGCCGTATCGTATCGTTATCATTCCGCTAATAAAAGCTATTTATCTGGTGGTATGAAGCTTCGTGTCCAGCGGCACGGATTAAATCAGAAAACGATCCAAGGCACCTCGTACAACACAAAGTCAAAGATTTCCTGCTCCAGGAGTGTTTGGTACTCTCCTATGAACTCATCCGTTCCACCGGCCTTCTGTTTCTTGGATCTGCCGGTGCGAGGGGCGAGGTAGGCAAACTGATTGGTCAAGACCGACAATGTCTTCTTGGTCGACTTCGGATCGGGCTATGAGGTGTGTGGTGGTTAGGACAGCTACGAAACGGAAGAGATGCCCTGTACCTTGATGGAAATCCCGACATAATTGGCGGGTAGACCGTACCGGAGGACGCTCTCTACGAACAAGCGCAGGACCTTGAGATGCACCAAGAGCTGGAACGACTCTGAAAAGTTGGTCCTGGACAACCTCAACAGCTCTGTCTGGGGGAGTGACAGATGAGCGGAGGGGCAGAGCTGCCATGCGTGAGTTTTCTCACCCAAAGCTCCTTCTCGGTGGTGTCCGTCGCCTCGAGCTCTTCCCGTTGCTTGTCGATTTGCTCTTCCGAATACACAAAGTCACGCACGATGAATCTGTAACGCTCCGGCGGTCGGTCTGACAACTTTCCATACTTGTAATGCGCAGATCAACGCACTTGTTCTCTCTGCACTTTTGGACAAATTCGTCGTGCACCCTCTTGAAAATCACGACGCTAAAGAGGGTATATTCGTCGTCAGAAGCGACGGTGCTGTAAGTCGCATGCAATACCACAACGATCAGAAACGTGTGTTCATCGTGACATCACAGTGACTCACGATGACGAACGCGGGACTACCATGCTTGTCAGACGTTCATATTTCGCGTTCCACTCCTTCGTCAGAGTTCTTTCGGATCGGAGAAGGTGAGAAGTGTGCAGACGTAAAGAAATGAGAGACGAGACAGATCACCAAAGCTTACTTTGGTACTGCCACCAGGCATGTTTGCATGTACTCTGAATCTTGTATCATGTCTTCGTTTGACACGACGTCGACGAGAGACCGCACGGAGAGATTGCCCCTGGGTGGAGCACGTCAACAAGGGGCCAAAGAGCAACGCGGAAAGTACGCACATCCTCTTGCGTTGCATCTGCACGAGGGATCCCTTGACGAGGTTGTAGTTATTCAGTTTAGACTTCATCATGTTATCAATGGATGCCATGTCCTGAACGCGTGATCAGCATGCGGTGATGGGTATGAATGGAATGGGGTGGGGTGGGTGGATGGGGTGGACGCGCGTGATACAACCTTATTGAGAACGTCGACGGTCTCTCGCAGGCTTCTTTGCACGCCGTATCTGCCTTCGTTCCATCGCCAGCCTTTGAAAATGTAATCATCGACGGTCCGTTCGTTCACTAAAATGTGTTGAGCGAGCTTTGCTGGGTCGTTGTTGAGGAGGTTGCGCAGAGTGTCGACGGTCTTGGCAACGGCAGAAGTGAAGAACGCGTCCTGCTTCGGGAGTTCCTCTGAGAGGGTGATGAGGGCATCTAGTGTGCCAGTCTACGGGGTGCAGGCATCGGGGGGTTAAATGAGAACCATGCGCGGTGAACGAGGAACGAAAGCTACCTTGAACGCCGGGATGGCAAACCCGGCGTTGGCTGCCTGCGAGGACCGGGATGGCTGAGCGAGCTTGGACGTGATTTCCGGGAGCAGTCCCTCTGCGTCCCCGTCGTTTGGAATGGCGATCAGCCAGGTACTCTGATCAGACGGCATCGTTGTCGTCGTCCTCGTGGAATTCCTCGATGCAGCGCGAGCACGTCTGCCAGTTGTCCGAGATGCTGGCCTCGAGTGTACTGCAAGGATAAATAATGTTACCCCAAATCGAGACTTGGCAACCGTGCCTATTAAAAAATTATTAATGGTCCACCACATGATCATGTTGCCCGTCCTGTCCCGTGTCGGGAGGCTGAGGAACGTTGCCTCATCCCCTTCCAGGTTCATGTCCTCGACGTCGGCGGCGCCATACTTGCTCTCGCCCGCTAACCTGCGCGATCAGGTTTCCACAGGCAATGTATCGATCCTCGATGCCAGTTGGTTCATGCCCAACTCCCCACGACGGCCTCTCCAGGAGTTCCAGGAGAAGCGCATTCCAGGCGCCCATTTCTTGGACCTCGACGAGGTCGCGAGCCCCCATGATCTAGGCCTAAAACACATGATGCCTTCCGAGCGTGTTTTTGCTGATGCGTGTGGTCCGTTTCTTTTCATGCCATCGCAGTCGCTCTCAACGTTGACCACTTCCAAGACAGAGAGACTGGGCATTCTTCCCAACTCCCATGTGGTAATGTGAGAGCCCTTTCCACTCGAGCGAACGGCCCGGGAGAGACAACGATCACTTAGATACGATACGCACGGTGTCTTCTCCTCACCTCGTGCCCTCTTCATGTTCAGGGCGTTCGGCCATCAAAAGTCCAGCCTCCTTGATGGTGGCCTCCCACGTTGGGTGGCTGAGGGTTTCGATACGGTCGGTGGGACCCCCGGAGAAGAGAAGAGGTCCACGTATTCCACTCCTGTCTTTGGGGCAGAAGCCGTCCGCTGTGAGACTTCATTTGCGCTATCGACCAATCGCGTTTGTCTGAGAGCCGATGACAGCCTATCAGCAAGTGGTCGCCAACTCCCTCCCGGACCCAGCGCTAGATCCTGCCGTTGAATTGGTGGTCGATGCACGATCCCGTGGCCGGTATGTCTCTGTCTACTATCCCGCATAACCTACGACCTCATCATCCGCGACAACACGTAGTTTCCTTGGCACTGACCCCGAACCTCGCCCTGGTTTATCTTCCGGTCACATACCTCATTCATTCTCGCTTCCATTTAATGTGTTCCTCAAAACTAACACAGTGCCCGGTTCCTCTGCCCAATATACCACTTTCTTATCTGAACCCGATTTACGCAAGGCCCTCGTGCACGCCATTGGAGCTGACCAGGCGCAGTTGGTGCTGACTGGAGTGCGTCCAATCACCACGTCCTGTGGAAGTGGCATGACAGCCGGAATATTATGGCTGGGTCTGAAATTGTTGGGCGCACCAAACGTTGCGCTCTATGACGAGGTATGTATTGATCAGGCCTCACTTAAGCGGTATGAATGAAATTCTCCAATAGTCATGGACAGGATACGCAAGCAGGGCAGAGAGCCGCATCGAAAAGTCCGCGTGAAATCTCGGAAATCATCGAGATCTATTAACATTGCTGTGATCTATTTTTTGTATGTAACATGGTGCTTGTAAGTAGCGTAGGTGGTAGTACAACATTAGTCGTTGCTCGTGATTACTTTTTCGTTGCGAGTCGTAAGTTGGTTTTTGTTATACAGGTCGTGAGGAATCACCGAACATCATAACGATACACATACCATCCTTCAAACCCCTGAGCCCTTTGAAACCCCGGAAGAAAAACGAAAAGAAAAGAAAAATGGTGACGCAGCAGATTATCAAAGATCCCCGTGCCGGTTCAAAACGGTCATTAAACCTTTAATGCCCTGGGCGGCCTCAATCTGCACGGGTTTTTGCGCATCTGGCCAAGTTGACCGTGCGACAGTCGCAGAGTAACGTACCTGTGTACGCACGTTGAATACAAGTCAATCTAAACGATGGAGAAGATTTACTCACGACGACTTTGAATTCTTTCCGTTTCTGGAGTCTAGGATGACGGATGATGCAGTCCCATCTACGTCGAATGCAGCATTAATCATTCTGATGCGATCATACGGAGAGGCGGCACTTACTGCTCCTCCAATAGGACGTTACCGCCCATCGTCTTCGCGGTGGAATACAGCCCTTTGCGGGAGAGGTCGACCAGTCTCCGAGCGTCAACACCCCCTTTGCAAAGAAACTGCTCAGTGTGTGCGACACGGGGCCCAACTTTCATGGGTGCCGTTTTGGTCAGCGTGTCGTGCGTGCAAGCCGGACCCGAACAGCTCTTGATGCTGTCCTTGTCACTGCCCTGTGTGGCGATCTCGACGTGCTGGAGAGTGTCCTCGATCCGTTTGTTGACTCGGAAGAGGCGGGAGAAAATGAGGGTGCAACAATTAACCATGTCGAGTGAGCTAACGAGGAGCTTTGAGTGCATCAAACAAAAGAGGTGGCCAAGGAGCTTCGAACCTTGCGAACCTGCCATTATATACGAGCCTGCCTGATGTGGCATACCTTCCTCCGGTATTCTTGGCCTCCCGTGTCCGCAACTCGCTCCGGTGTGACTGGACGGCCCAGGTTCTAAACGAGACTTGTACACGAGGCATTTCCAATATTAAAACGTAGACCTTGAGGTAATATCACCATCTGTAACACCTCCATCATTGAAATGCGTGATCGTCACCTCTTCAATAGATAATTCGCAGCCAGATCGTTCCTAACGGGGTTGATACACTGAACGGATCTAATTTCATTCGCTTGGGATGGAGTGGTGAGCCCACGAGGATGAGATAGCAACACAGGAGGCGGTTAGGAGAACACACACGGCGATAAGTTACGAGAACTAGCGTTCTGCTTTAAGCACGGCTATGAAGGGGGGTCGTCGCGAAGCAGGGGGCTTTCCAGATACAGACCCCGCACGCCCAATATAGTCCACCTCCAATCGATACTGCTGTCCACGTCGTAATCGCGTCAACGTCCAGCTGTGGATCCAGTTGCGATAATCGGCCGTGAGAGACGGAAGAACTGGAAACGTATACTCACCCCTCCAGGAGCAGGACGTTGTAATCTATCTTCGCCATCTCCCGTAATAGTTGTTGTTGGGAGAATATTAACGCGTTGGTACATTGGTCCCCGCCCGGGACGTGTTTGAAGTCAAAGATGTACTTCCGGCACGTTTCACGTGCGCCGATCCTCACAATATCAATTTCTAAGGAGAGGAAGATTAGTGGGTCCTCCGAGTCCTTGAGATAGCGGGGTGACTACCTGTTTCGTCATTGAACATGAGCACGGGTTCCACAGTCTCGCATCCGACAACCTCCCAAGGCGAATCGTGCCAAGGCCTGCGACGGAACCATTTCCACCTCCACCTCATGATGAGAACGCAAGCCTCGAGTAGTTGGTGAGAATGCGTTATCCTGCGCTGCGATTACAGATCAGGGCCGCGCGGGGCGCTGCTCGGCAGTTGAACCCTTTTATGCCCCGAATCAATCGGACACCGCCACTAGTAGTTCTTCAGCGGATTGACGAATATCAATTACGGCGTGGAAGCGCACTTGCCGCGACGACCTACGCCTCACCCCGGCAGGACGAAACAGGGATCGTATGTATGGTTTCAAGGTTGTTTAGGGTTGCACGCAACTTGAATCTCTTCCTCCTGTGTCATAACACGAGAATGTCCTTTGGATGTATGTCCAGGATGTCAAGCACCCGAAAAGTCCAAAATTTCCACTGGGATCAAGTCGCGAATGCTAACTGTATCGGACGAGTGATCCGATGCATTTCTCCCACAGTGAGACATGCTGCTCGCCAAAGATTGACTCGTTGGTGGATAACGTTATCGGTACGGGCCGAAGACAAGCGAAGCAGAATTTGAACAGCAGCGGAGAAGGTTGCAGCCTTTTTGCAAATACTACGCTGGCCCAGAGCAAGTAAGCGAGGCCTAAAAAGCACTACCTCCAGCACGACTTACTCGAATGGAGACTGCCATCACCTCAATTCCCTCGCGTAACAGTAAATTCTGCGGATAATCAATCGGGTCGCAGTGATCCGTGTCCTGAATCATGTCTTCGACGAAGCTCCATGGACTCAACGAGGACGATGCTACGGGTTATCATATGAATTCCATAACTTGAAATCCCGGTCCCGTTGAACCCTGATAGCGCTGCGAATGGAATTGATGTGGACTTAGATGGCTGGCAAAGGCAGAGACGAACACCTACCTATCATCGATTCATCATCCAGGGTCATATCTAAGCGATGTACCGTGTCCATCGTCGACAGACACGCTGCTCTGTGATCAGGGATTCCGAGGAAAACGAGAAAAAATGCGTCAGAGAACCGACCATGCACTCGCCGGGTGATTCGGAAGTGGTTTCAAATTAGGCCTGGTAGTGGGTCCCAAACTTCCAGTCAGCCAATCCTGAGAACCACACACAACAAAGCAGATATTGTCTGCCTCCAGTCTCAGTGGATCAACAGCTGACCAAGATATCTTGGAGGCCTTCCGACATGCCTGGACCCTGTCCCTTTCCATTCTCATTCTTCGATCTAAGGCTCAGACTATCAGGACCCTATGACACGTAGATATCACCCGGGTAACCGAGTCCGCAGTTGTGAAGTTGTCCAGCCTGATTAGTACCAGCCGCGGTCTCCAGAAACCACCTGACGTTTCGGTCTGACGGTGAGCCACGGACCTGATATAAATAGACCAATATTACCTGGACGCATGGCTTCACTCTCCCCCCACGATGACCAAACTGCAGGGGTGGGTCCAGGCTCAGTGTTGAGCCCTTACTTTGCACCTACACCACCAATTTCGATAATAGAAATCATACATACGCATGGGGACTTCGCATGACATGATTGATCTCCTTTACAGTGTCAACTGATTACGGCACCATCAGTTATGGGGTGCCCTGCCACCGCTCGCAAATGTATATGACCCCCTGAGTAGTCTGCTCTGGGCCATCATACAGGCACTGATGCTGATGAGGACACACTCACTGGATATTGTTGACTTCCCTTGTTGGAGAGCATCCAAGTTTTTATTAAGGAGCACGCAGATACAAAACAATGAAGGTGACCTCTGAATCGGAGTCTCGAATTACAAGTAGTGTGTTTGGTCTGAAGGTGACTGTGACACGAGCGATGTGTTGTAATTTTGTAGACCAACCAACTTTCGTCCACTAACGGCTTCCGTCAACCTGAACGAAGGTCCCGTCACCCGTGTCGTGAACAAATGCAGGACACCCCGTTCCCACTCCATCCGTCGGAAGCAAGTTCACCGAGCTAGGCACTACCAGGACCTGTCTGACTCTTGCTTACACATTGCCACAGGCTGGTCTTCGCCACAACTTATGCTACTCGCAAGGACGTACATAATGTCAACAACTCATGAAATTCGACCACTTTCCAAAAAAAAAACACCGTGAATGTACAAAACCGACTCTCCCCCTCATAGTGTCAAATTTATATTCGAAATCAGCACTCAAAAACGTTCGTCATGGGTATCTTCCTCAAAGGAACGACACCAAGCCTGCCAGAACAGCGGTAGCAATACCGAAGCCGGTCACCACAGCCATATTTTTCCCGCCACCAATTCCCGCGCTCGCCGCAGATGAAGATGTCGCCGTCGGCGATGGAACGCTTACGCTCGCCGTGATGTTGGCACAGCCGGAAGTTGCGTTACTCGGAACCGTCGCATTGGCGGAGAGCGTCAAGTCCGCACACTAGCAGTTAAATCAATCCACGAGTCCCGTCGTGAACAGACCGTTATCAAAACTAACCTGATACAGAACGCCGTCACCTCCGTCAAAGATCACCTGTATGGTCACATTTGCTCCATCTTCGATGCCAGTGACGCTAGACGCAGAGATGTTGAGTGGGAAACAGAACTTCCCTTCTCCAGTTGTCTGGAAATATGGGACAACCATCTGATATCCCGAAGAGGAGTTGAAGTCCTCGAATGATGTTGGGTTCTGGTTAGTGGAGATGATAACTCCCACTACAAAAGGCGTTAATCCATCTGGTGGGCAACGCCGTGGTGATAAAATTACCAGTCCATGTCGTGTGTTCGCTGTTAAGGTCAATTACTGCGTTGTTGATGGGGAACACAGTACGATTTGAGACCGCGTTGGTATATCCGTCTAGAACCATCATTCAGCTAATCGCCACTAAGCATTGGCATCGTCCTCACCGCAAAAGGTGGGCTCTGAATCCTGGACAAATGGTCCCCTGGGAAGGGGATATTGCAACTGGAAGTGAGCATTCGCAAAAGCAGCGAGCGTTACAGCGACAACAAGAGTGATGAAACGCATTTCGTGGGGTAGCAAGTGGTCAAAAAGAAATTCTTGTCCGTAGTAAGTATACTACTAACATTTAAATAATCATGGCAATGGCGTCTGAAAAAAGTTTTTTTCACTTAAACTTCAAGGGTCCTGTTTGGTTCGTTCCCAGGGCGCTTGACCTCAGCGCTCCGCAACTCAGAGTCACAACAAGCTGCCGAGTTGACAAGTTTTGATCTTTCAATTTCTCACACATATGAGCGACACACAACACGTGCGTCACTTGGAAGCGCTGTGCGTTCTACCCGAGACTGTATACCCCAGTTTCAGCTTCGGCTTCGTCGTTGCATTCAGTCGACGATCAGTAATGTTACTTTCACGTTTACGGCCAGTCATTTGGAGCACGATCTGAAATCATGCCTAGCAGATGCCAAACGATAAGTGTTGACCATTAGTTGGCGGTGCCTTGTGCTGCGTGTGCTCAACTTGTGTACAACGGTTTCGAGTGTAATCAAAATATCTGCCGGGTCTCCACGCTCTGGCATTCTCAGATAGAACAGCAACTCTGAGCTCGATATTGAAATATGTATCGAAAACGACATGCCACACCAACTAGAGAGCGCCCATTTATTTACACATAAGCTACTACTGAAGTCCACGTCCAGGCTGGTCCGGATGGCCTTGTTGTGATGTATCCAACATGGTATCAATTACAAGCAGTGAAAAGACGAGCTACTTGCGACCAATCCGGCCAACCAAAAACTCTCCAGTTCCAAGTCCAAGGATGATGGACAAAATGTATGCTCCATTGAAAGTCCTGTCCGCTCCTGTTTCAACTCGGCACGGGTAGAAATTGACCAATCTGGACTCACATGACAGCAAGCATCATGGCATACCCAAATGTTGACTGAACGCCTTGAATTACTCCACGTTGGGTATCCTCTAACAATTTGAAGGGAGGTATAAGCCTCTTGCGCACTGTGATAGCACTCTCTTCAGAGCCTTCGAGGCTTGCTTCCTTGTCGATATTATGTTGTGCTATTGTTCTGGCTGCTGGTTAGATATTGGGAGAAGGAGACTGCAATGATCAGCGAACTTAGCCTTCCAGTGTAATTCTTGAGTCCGCCGATAGGCGGCAAGGCATCGTTCCAGAATGGCAAACAGAAAAAATCCTATGGAAGCACCCGCGATCGCGCCGCGGGACGAAGGGGTCCAAGCCTGGAAGACGAGGTAATCTGCATTCCCAAAATGCAGGTATGGGGTCATGCCCATTGACATGCTACTGGTCGAGGGGTTCATAGGTGTCTAGGATGAAGACAAGATGGCGGGCCAATGATGTGACCACGAGAACATCGCCAACGACGACATGATCAATTCCCATGTCATTCCCAGACGTTTGAAGCGGAGCGTCGGGGTTCTAAATGAAGCAGGAATTGTGTCAAACCCCAGCGCTCCGCTCCAAAACTTTCTCATGTCGGCGGCGGCCTCAGTGCCTGAGCGGACGCCCGTGACATGCCATGAGT
>JBBPOM010001244.1:0-12445 GCA_038091455.1 Leccinum uliginosum | reverse complement strand
TGGGGATCATACATACCATGACGACACAGAGTCATTCCTTTATGTCCTCCTGCTCTTTTTTTTCAGCTATGCGGGCCCACTCAGCAAAGAGGAGTTGCGGACTGCTGATGCACAGGGATTCGTGCATCCCATTGGATCAGGGTGCCTTTCGCACACGAGGAGGTGGCCAGAGACTTTTGCGGATTGGGCTACAGGAGACTTTAGAAGGAATGCAAACAACAAGGACGCAAGCCTTAATTCTGGTGACGCAGGTCGGGAGCTGCTTCGCACTCCCGATGTGAGGCAACGTATGGCTAGCAATTGGCCCGCAGGTGATCTACAAGGGGCTATTCAAGACCTTCTGCTACAATGTTGGCTGCTGTTCGTTGAAAGTCGTCGCTCTGACCACGGGTTATCTTTGACCCGTACCAAGGTTGAGCATGGACAATTTATTGAGGTACTTGACGGATGGCTGCGGAGGTTTGCAGAGCTGGAGGATAGGTACTCGAACTGCCCGTTCTAATTAACGGCAATAGCCCGTTCGTGTCTGATTGTCGTCGAGAATATGCTAACGACATAATGGATGGTTGAGTTTTTTACCCTGTGGGTGGTTCTGCCAGTTTCTGTAGCGATGAGTCGCGACAGGTGATGCATTGGTGGTTCATCACAGGTCCATCTTCGAGCTTATATCAAAGCCTGCACTGGCAGCCTCTGGAGCTAACCTGGAGTTTTCATTACCATAGTGGCACTCAGGAATCAGATCCTAACTCCGAGTACGAAGATCGACGTACTATACCCTGTCCTCTGCTTTCCCGAACTAGATGCGACTTTACGGATGTCACTATAGAAGCTGTAACAATTATATCTTTTTTTTTCCTGGTGTGTGCACTGTACACTCTATAACCCTCAACGTGCAAGCTCTTCTCGGTAACCACTCCGCATCTCCCCAGCGGGGGAGGCAGAGGCCTAGCAAATCTGACATGGCGTCGCTCGACTTCAGTTTCGATAAAGCGAATTCTAGTCCTAGTGGACCCCGAGGTTGAATTATTGTTCAAAGATTCTACTGGTAGAATCCATCACTGTCTGCTGCTCACGTTCGTACGTAAACGTGTAAACACAGAGGCGCCTCGTCTGGAGCATGAGCTGTTATTTCATAGTAGTCGAAGTACGCCAGAATGTCCAAGGTTGCTCGCTGGTAGTACTCCGCAACGAGACACAGTGTTGTGCCAGGAAAGTGGGAAACATTCCAGACGGTTGAGCGCACGTGCCAGTCACGGTGGAGCACTGTCGCGGTGATTATTTTCCGCAGTTCGCTACGGTACACGAGTGTCAGTGTCATTCCGTAACGACTTGCCAGTGCTACATCCCGATCGATGACAGACGTACCCATATCAACTCATCCTGTCAACCCGTCGCAATGTTGGTTCTCCCTTAGTAGTTGCCGAGGTGTATTCACTAACCAGAGGCATCAGCATCTTCTCCCTGTACCCGCCTTTTTTCGATATAGTTCTGCACTTTTGTCTCCCGGCTTCGTGCCGCAGCGAGCATGGTTATTCCTGAGACCGCGAGTCTTCAATGGATATTCAACTCCAACTCATCACCATCCCACCCATGCGCACTAGGCGTTTGAGGAAAAGATCTATCAAACTTGAAGCCGTCCCTCACCACCCTCGGCAGGCGACTCGGAGATCGCCCAGTGAGGCTCGCACGCTCGGGACCCTCTTCGAGAGCGTTCATCAACTTGAATGAAACTGCACCGCACTCTATCTCAGGCACGTGTATTCTTTTACCAGATGTCTACCTTACTAAACCCGTATCTCTTCCCTGTCCACTTATCTATTATATTATGCTCCGGAGCTGCACAGCGTGTCCACCCCACGTGCTTTTCGTCCATTCCGGCTCCGTGCTGTGCTTCCGGCGGCAGCTCGCAGCTCCTACCTCTCCTATCGCGAAACGCGTGCGCTGCACCTTTGCTCGACACCGCATTCCTTTTCTCGGCTCGGACGGCGCTGTCGGGTTGGTCCGGGCTGATATAGGAGTAGCAGCACTGATCGTCGGGACACTTTGACTGGGAAGGCAAGAGAAAAGAGAGAGCAAGGAAGAGTGACGAACGTGCCGGGTTAGAACAAATAGGACCTCACGCTACTTTGGGTCGTCTGCATTGTCGTTTTCGTTTCGTATCACTGGCATGGATTTAATTCTCTTCTACTTACATAACAACCCTTTGTAAACTACTCATTTATTCCCTGGTATCTCTAGATACCGCCACGTCCGAAGGTTCCGCTTGTACTATATAAGCCTTCCGCAAACGTCATATTAACTTTTTTCCATTTGGTCACCGCACGCTATCGAAACGATATTACCTTGTTTACAAAGTCACTGCGGGGGCTGAATTCTGGCTGTGGGTTCACGGGACTGTTTTCGCTTTCATTTGACTATTCGTCATAGTCAATTTTTATCTCCTTCGTTTTTCCTCGTCTCCGAAAATATAATGTACATTTCATATTCATATTCATTGGTCTTTGATTGCTCTCCACCATATTTCTGTTTCTTTGTCCGCTTTCAACTTCTCGTCTTCAACCCTCAGAAACTCGCTTGGATGTGTTGTAAGTAACTTATCGTCAAAATCTCGTAACAGCTGTATTCCTTCCTCGACAGTATGACAGTGCAACGTTACTGTTCCAGTGGGGTGGGCCCGGGCCGCGACCCTATATTTATGATGGCGTTTCGGATTTTTCGGCCTTGTGATCGGTATCGGGTTCGTGCAATGGTCTCCGTTTGATCTCCATCAGTTATACTGAATGTGCGTTTCATAGGTGCAACTGGAATAACGTTTTCCTCCAATCCCTCCAGCTGTGACACTTTTGAAACGTCGTGTTCATCTTGATCAGCAAGTACGCAGGTGGGTATTCGAGTTTGATGATGGATTTCGATGGAAAATTTTGACTTTCATATTTGTCTAAAACTATCTTCACAACCTCTCCTCTTGCTCCGTTTGTGGTGTTGATATCTGTTTCAATATAGAATATAACCATGACCTTCATTCCTATTCCGAAGACAATCATGTCCGTTAGCACGGATCATTCTTCTGACTTGGTACTACCGACAGTGTCACCGGTTGGTCACCTATATGTGCCTGACAAACGAACAATTGACGTCTCTTTCCCGGCAGTGTTTAAGGGCCATCACAGAGTTCTATTGGCGACGAACTGCATGACGAGGTGTAACCAATATTGCATCTTTCCACGGAGCTAAATTGAACTCAGTTGGTGGGCAGTGTGGAGCTGTGATGATAAAGGATCGAAGGAGTTCAAGATGGTGGGTGTGGCAGCTACCAATTCGAACGTAACAGAAGGTCAAGTCATTGATGAATCAAATTCAGATTAGGGAATGGCGCGGGTATTCCCCGCGTATCCCAACCCAACCTGCACCGCGCGCATGGGTGTCTTACCTGCCGCGGGTATTACCCACGAGGTAGTAGCAACGGGTGACGACGACTCAACGACTCTCACTGATGATGATCGATAACGTGTCGTCTCCTCCCTCCCCTGTCCCTCGCCCACACGAAAGCGACGACGGCAATAGTGTGTCACGACGACAATGTGGTGACAATGTGACGACAACGACCGTCGCCGGATGGTCGCCCTCGCCCCTGTCCCTGCCACATCCAACAACGACGTCATGGCATGGCACGCCGCCGCTGACGCAGCACAGTGGGCGACAGTGCGACAACGACGCACTTGCAGATGCAGATGCTGGGCGACAAGGCAGCAGTGACACGACGATACGACAACAACAACGATGGCACGCTAGCGGGATCCCACAACCCGATGCGACGACAAATGACGACGTGACGACGCTAAAACGATGACGCCGCCGCCGCCGCATCCTCCCAGCGTGCAGAAGCGATCACACAACACGCATGGTTGTGTGCGTTGTACAACGCTGGCCTCATGCTTTTCCGAGTCAGATACCCACAGCGAGGGTGTGGGTATGGGTACCGTACCCGTGCCATACCCTACTGCGCTATCATACTATGTTCTCTCTACCCATCTGGGTTTGATATTTAGTTCTCGCAACACCTTTTTGTGTACTCTACCCTTTACTTTGTTTTGTGTTATGAATCTTTCTACATTCCTATGTTGTTCTGAACGTGTCGTCCTGACTACCCATGTACCAATAACTTTACAACCATTATGTTCGCTTGTAAACAAGGTATCTGCCGAAAAGTTAGGCCATGCATCTCGTGTCACGAGTCCAGGACTTTGAGGGATCAGTGGATTTCTCAGGATACGGATCTCGGACGCTTCCCATCACAGCACTTTGGATGGTCCCCGAAAGCCTGACTTGTCGTCACCGCCGCCCATTTTCTCCCGTTCATTCACGTCTTTTGTCCCATTACATGGTCCGTGGTGTTGTGGGAGACTTGAGGCGGGGAACGAAGAGCTGGTAATAGACCAACCATCCATCGCGGGCGACGCGGAGGGGAGGAAAAGAGGAGTTGGCAATAAACCAGCTGTCCATCGCGGGTGCCTCAGAGGCGGGAGAATGAGGAGCTGGCAATGCGCCAGCAACCGGGTGACTCGGAGGCAGAAACGAGGAGCTGGCAATACACCAGCCGTCCATCGCAGGACCTCGGAGGCGGGGGAACGAGGAGCTGGCAATACACCAGCCATCCATCGCGGGTGACTCGAAGGCGGAACGAGGAGCTGGCAATACACCAGCCGTCCATCGTAGGACCTCGGAGGCGGGGGAACGAGGAGCTGGCAATACACCAGCCATCCATCGCGGGTGCCTCGGAGGCGGGGAACGAGGAGCTGGCAATGCACCAGCCATCCATCGCGGGTGACTCAGAGGCGGGGGAACGAGGAGCTGGCAATACACCGGCCGTCCATCGCGGGTGCCTCGGAGGCGGAGTACGAGGAGCTGGCAATACACCAGCTGTCCGTCGTGGGCGACTCAGAGGCGAGGAAACGAGACCATGCGGGCGACCCAGAAGAAAAGAACGTCCTAGCCTGTTTCTAACGAACTTGGTGGTGGTAGTGTTCGAAACCATACGTCTGCGGGATGGATCAGGAACGGCACGTGGACGACGAAAATTACTTGCATTGTCAGGCCTGCCCGTGACCGATAAACGACCACAAGCCGGATGAAACCACGTATCAAGCACACCCTCGTCTTGCTGGAGAAACAACATCTCGCCCGCTGTCAGAACCTTGGCACGTCGGTGGCTTCCTTGAGGTCCGACCCACCACCCAGTTCTTGCCGCCTTTTGACTGAAAGCGACTCATTGGTCAATAAGTACGTCGTGACCTGATACCGTCGCAAACTCACGTCGTCATCCTCGCCTTCTATGCGTATGAAATATGCAGGACAACTGTGGCCCCACCACAACTGACGCGAGATACACCGGCCTTGAAGGTTGTCCAACCACCTATAGTAGTCTGCCTGCAATCTTGAGCTCCCCAGCACGAGTTCGCTAAGGCGAGCGTTAGAAACCGTACCGTTCAAAAGTAAACCCTACGACACCTCAACCGCTTCCTCCGCCAACGGCTTGTATTTCACCCACCACTGGGTCTTTAAGATGGGTACTACGACGCTGCCAGATTTACTGCATCCGGCATGACGAGGACACCTTGTAACGACCGCCCTGCGGATGCACGACAACGGCAGAGTCGCCCAACAGTCACCTCACGGCGGTAACTACACCAGCGTGCAATACGGCCATCTCTGGTCTGATGTAATGTACTGGGGGTTTCGGATTGAAGCAAATTCACCTGGCTAATCCAACCCCTGGTCTGTCAGTCCACCTATGCAAACCAATGCTGGTTAGCGACAGGAGAGAACACGCCGACCTGTTTCACAAAACGTACGGTGAATTAGGGTAGACTTCGTCACTTAGTCTGCGTAGTTGCCTTCACTGGATGCCGGGTGTCGCTTCTGACTGAGTTTTACCCCGACGTCCCGCCGTTTTACCAGGCTTTGGCTTCGTAAGAATGAAATTGAACCCGAGTGAACCTCCAGTGTGTACTGTTGCGGTGCCGGGACATAAACTGCTGTTAACACGCATACAGTGATGGACGTAGTTCTGGCTTACCGCAATGACGTTTGTGCCCGTTTGTTCCGTTGGATCTGTGGGTGTTTTCCCTCCAGGTGAGAAGTGTATGCGTTTGAAACCAAACGGGCGGTTTCAGTTAAAGGGTGGACAGCCACAAGCACGTGGCTTCAGCTGCTCCTTTAGTGTCCAGTAGGCGTGGGGGCAGGGGTAGGGTCTGGAACGGGAGGCGCTTGCTGGAACGGGAGGTGCTTGAGCATAGCTGCGGGGGTAACCTGGAGCTGGGCTTGTGCCTGAGTAGCACATGCGAGGAACTAAGTAACGACCTGGTTAAGGGCACCATTATCCTCAAAGAGCTGCTGGAGAGCCTGTCGCAAGGGTTGGGGAGGTGGGGGTTGGTCCGCCGTACTCAGAGGTCGTTGGACCCATTTTAAGCGCCAGGAGGTCTTCATCTGGCACAGGCGCACCAAAGGTAGGTATCGTATACGGCCTATGCATACAAGACGTGGCCAGCAGTACAGCCGCATGTGGACGACTGCCATTCGCCGTGAGGAGACTTTTCACAAAGGACGCCTAGCTGAGAGACCCACCAAAGCAACGGTGACGTGTGACAAGCGGCAGCCTGAAAGCTGGGGATAGCTGGTTGTGCTGGGCACTAGCAGGCCAGGGTCGGCCCCCTCCAGCGCACCCTACACAACAGCTGTGCGGACTCAGTGGGCATGTGCGAAGGGAAGTCGAGAATGCAGTGCCACAAAACGAAACAAGTTGGATTAGTCAGCAAAAGGTAGGCGGACGTCATCCAGTACTACTATATGTACTAAGCTTAAGACCCTCGGTCCTCGTTGTATCCCTCCAGTTAAAACTTCCGTGCCCCTTTACACCGTCTTTTGGTCTTTGACTCCGTGTGAACGCTCGACTAGAGGCCCATCACAAAAACTGCAGATCTAAGATCACGTCCTCTGGGATTCGGCGTGCTCTTCAAGTTGTGACACCGAGTAGGTCTGGTGTTCGAAAATACCCGAATCCCGGAATGATATGTACACAGTGTACGACAGAGCCTGGGTCGAGCAAGCCAAATGCATCTGACGGGTGTTCTTGATCAAAGAATTGGAGTTTCTGGAGGCGTTTCTCGGACCACCCGGATGGATAATTCAACATCTCGGCGAAACCGGCGCACAAACAAAACATTCATGGGTTCGGCTGGTGAGAACGCTGAAGCTCCATCCGCATGGTGCTGCACCATGTCATGAAAGGTGCAAATGACACGGGCGTACCAGTAGGGTTGGGTCCGCTCCTCCTCATGAGACAAAACCATAACGTCAGTTCGTGTAAGAGGATTGACTGCTGAGTGAATTCGGACTTACTGTGAAGGCAGGATCATTCGTCCGTCTTCCCAGCCGTTCCAGAAGGCTACCTCTCTTGCGTGATGTTTGAGCAATTGAATAGTGACTACGGGCACGTGGCTGTGCCCGGGAATCGGGCTGCTCTTCGAGTTGGAGACTCCGAAGGCGTCTTCGTGTAGCGTTGGCCTTTCGGATGAACCGCTCTAGTGCGTCCTGGTTGGCAATGTTCTTGACTCTGTATTCTTTTTTTCTTTCCTGATCGCGGGAAGCGCCGCTTTACACGACGTTGTTCAAGTTCTCCGAGTCCCTGTATGGAAACCGTTACGTAACAGAAAGAAAAGAGCACCCTAAGCACTTACCGTCTGAGTTGTGTAATTATCTGTGGTCGTCACAAGGTCGTCTGGAGCTAGTATCCGGTATCAACGTGCGACGCCCGCAAGAATACCAGTCGTTTACCGCGGTCGCAAATCGTTGACTTATACGTAACCTTGGACCGCCTGAGAACAGCGTGACTGAATGGAACACGACCAAATCGGCCATCGAATATATCGTGCTCACGTGCGTTTCTCGGCCACTGGTGTGATCCGGTGTCGGTGAAGCGTTCAGGCCAGTACTCTTCAGCGCATTCTCCCCGGTAAGGAGCTGCGAAGCATGACAGGGATCAGCGCTGGGCATCTTATCCGGGATGAGGATGACTCACTGTTCAGGTGTATTGCCCGTACGCTCTTACGAACGACACTCCCCTCCGGAATGTCCGTCTAGCCAGACGGGTTCAAGTTGTTCTGTGACCCAGGGACGAAATAAGTGCCCGGTAGGACAGTATGCTTGCACAGAACTTTTGGTACACGAGGTACCGCGGGGAACAAGCGCAGTATTTCGCATATGCATGCCACAAGTGTATTTCTGGACCAGGTGCTCGTCAGTAAATGTGATGAAAGAGGGCGCCGAAATCTGACACGTGGTCTTTGTGGTCCTGTTTGGTATCTTGGTTGCCAATCTGTTCATGATAGCGTGGCAAAAGCTTACTGTCGTCGACTATGTGACGGGTACATCTGCTGGCCACAATCGGGTAACCTCTTCGTACAGATTCTGCTGGCAGTCCGCAAAAAGGGCTAGCAA
The DNA here is from genome assembly GCA_038091455.1 of Leccinum uliginosum. Taxonomy (NCBI): domain Eukaryota; kingdom Fungi; phylum Basidiomycota; class Agaricomycetes; order Boletales; family Boletaceae; genus Leccinum; species Leccinum uliginosum. The sequence continues at coordinate 3,949 of JBBPOM010001244.1, read as the reverse complement.
TGTGAATGCAAAGGAGTGTGTATGAGCAGAGGTCTCTGTTGTAGGCATGACGTCAGAGGATATAATAATCACCTCAGACGATGCCGTTGATCGACGACCACGTCCAGCAAGAAGGAAAGCCTAAAGCAGAGGGATGGCTGAGCAATACGGAGCTGCATGCTTACTTGCCCACTGCACGGTGTCGACTCGAGTAGCCAGTCCATGGCGGCGGTGTTGGCGCTCTTGCGTACAATTCGTGCGGGGGATGTCTTACTGGCCAAGTACCAACGGCTGGGCTCTTCGTTTGGCCGGTGCACCGAGGTGGCCACTGACGCATTGCGATAACGGGGTGGCGACCGTGACGCTGCCGTGTCTGGCCCGTGTGAGCATGGAGTCCGGGTGGAGTCTGACGGCAGCACCTACCTTGCAGTCGCTTTCACTCACGGTAGTCGAGGACGAAGAACAGACGGCCATGGTTGCCAAGCAGCTGGCGGCGAGCCCTATCACCAGGTCGAGGAGCTCCGTTGTCGGCACTGTGTCAACTGGGTTGGCCCATATGCAGTTTGCAGCCTAGGAAAAAGGCGCCAAGGGTTGATTTGGTTTCATTGGGCACCTTAACCTCGGCTTCTTCACCTGAGGCAGACGTCGTAACTGCCACCGCACACCTCTCTAGACGGCAGGCGTTCGTATGCCGTTGTGTGGGCCTGCCAGGCCATAGGCTCCCCAAGAACGCGCTGACAGCCGCGGTGGCGAACTTGGATAGTAAGTTGACGCCGGAACGGTCGGAGTCCCTGCTTGAACACCCAATGCTCCACAATAGACTGCGTCGATGTACCCCGCGTGATCGAATTCCTGGGACGAATGACGTCGTTTTTCCCAATGTCCGATTCTTGTCTAACTCGCCGCTAGGTACAATACCACCCACCGCATGGGCAAGGGAGAGGGAGTTGACGACGAGGCGAGGTCGCGAAGTGAAAGGCTACGGGTTTACCCGTACAAAGCTCTCTAACGACAAGGAATTCTGCGGTGATCGAGTCCAATACGCCGATGAGCAAGTAGGAGAAAGGGCGTGTGTCAGCGTTGCACGACGACAAGTGGGTGAGAAGGGGAGACACACCTTTATAGCCTAGGTCCTGGGTAGACCGTAGGCTGACAAGGAGGAGAGGACAAGGGCGGACTTGGGAGGCAGGAGGAACAACAAAACGTCACATGATCTAAGCATGTACTTCAAGTTCAAGGTAGAACCTAGCCGAGGTGCTGTCACCATGGCGCGGACCAAGCAAACTGCAAAGAAAACTACGGGTGTCGAAGCCCCTCGCGTCATGCTTAGGATCCCAAGACGTGGAGCTGCTGCGTCCACCGCCCCCGAGAAACCTGCCTCAATTCCAGCAACAGATAGGTCTTGTCTCACAGCGACTTCAACCGAGGACGGTAGCGCCAACAACGACGTAAGTCGTCGTCTTCAACCATCCTTTTTGGCTCACCCTCACCTGTAAGCTAGTTTTGCCACATCTGTGGTGATGGTGGCCACCTTTACGGCTGTGATACTTGCCCGCGTGCGGCCTGTCTCAAATGCCTCCCGGTCCCCAACGAACACGTTAGTTTGGTTAGCCAGTCTGATGTCAAGTTTTTGTGCGTTTCCTGCCACTGGAAACAAGATATCCACAGTAAAAAAGTTACCCCATATATGGTACGTACGTTTTCTGTCCCTGAGTGGATTCGCTGATTCACTTCCGCGCAGGGCTTCTACCGAGACAGAAAGCCCGTCCTAGACACTTTTATTCGGATCCCTGAGAAGTTCCACCTTCCCATACACTCGACCATCAGTTCACGAAGAACGGTTCTTGTCCATCTACGTGTACATACAATCAACCCTGGCGGCCCAGCACTCATTCTAGAACACACCCTCCAGCCATTCTATGCCAATTCCGGAGAGCTTATCGTCAAGAACCTTGCTTTCAACCTTACAACAAACGCCATGGCTGCACGGTACGAACGAGAGGCTACAGCAGTCGCCGCTGAGTTAGGCGACGTCCGTGACTGCAATGTACTGTTTACAGTCCTTACTCATAGCGACGAAGACCGCGGAGACCTCACTACCGGGTTCTCGCAGCGGAGGAAACAGGAAGTATCGTCAACAGTCGAATCAGTCCTTGAAGTCCTCTTGACACCGTTCGAGAAGCTTACACCCAATGCCGTGGTCGCATTATTTGCCTGTGGCTCCGTCGTCAAGAAAGTGGAGAGTTTGGGTCAACTTTATACATCAATTAGACGGTAAAGACTCAGTCACTTTTGAATACGTGTTGTCTAACGCCCTCTATCTAGATTCCAGTTTTCTTCAGCCATCGCGTTCGACGCCGACCGCCTCCATCCGTCTTCCTGTTGGCCGTTCATCACGTTTCTCTGCGAGGCGATTTTCGTTGGAGGACACAAGCTAGTCACCGCGGTACCTCACGCCCTCTCCAATTCTAACAACCTATATCTCCATTCAGGCGTATACGTTTTCTCGCGTATCGCTGACCACCTGGTTGTAACGAAATATTTCTGGTCCCACCGGGACTTCCGCCCATGGGGCGCCACTCTTCCTGTTCAGTGCCCACAGTGCGGCACTCCGCAGAAGTGGGCACGAAAGGTGGAGGAACGCACCAAGGGTGAAGGCAACGTTGCATACAAATTCGACTGTCGTTTTGTTAATTGTGGGCGAGATCCAGTCAGCGGCCGGGTTTTACAGCGCCGTCTTCAAATTGTAGTGAAGAAGCCTAAGGACGTGAAGGTGATACCACAGGGCAGCACCCAGTATTCGGGATGGCTCAGCTTGCAGGTTGAAGTTGTTTCGTAGTTACTCTCATCGTGTCGTACTACATACGTAGTAGAAATGGAGAAGGAGAGACGATGAATCGGTGCAAGCGCGCATTCGACCGAGAAATTCTGGTGAGGTTGTTGCGAGTTCGGTTCCAAATGAAAACGACAAAGTACTGTGACTGATCTACCGAGTTACATAATGACCAGAGTTGAATACAGCTGGAGTGGGTCTCAGCTGCGGCTTAGTACGTCACAAGCGCCGATGTATGTACAGAATCCTCTAATCAAGCGGAACACTACCAAGATCCATCGTAAAACTTGAGTGTGATCTTCGTCTGTGCGTTGTCCACCGCCTATATCGTCCCAATCACAGACCGGAAGTCAGCAAACTACATCTGTCGTGGACGCCAGGTGGATTACCTCGTCTGGACTCTCCTCGTCTCCGACCGCCGTACCTACAAAGTGCCTCCTGTAACAGAGGCCCGGGCCCGCGTCAATGGATTTCTGAGTTCAACTTCGCATCACTAGTTTCCTTTCTTCGAACACATTTTACTCCTCTTCCCCTTTTGTATACAGGATTTACGAACCCCCCAGCAAGTCTTGGCATGGATGGCGAATGAGCACTCCCAAACCTTAGTAGGACCGACAAGTCCCGCTGCCAGTGAGCGGTCATCAATTCATCACTAGCTAATTACCTGCTGGATACGTGTATACTTATACACTAGCCTCTTGGAGCTGGAGAATGCTGTTTTGGGCCTATCCGAGCCCATCAGAGTTGCAACGCAAAACGAACAGAATCTCACTCGGTTGTGTTACGTTAGGAAGCTGCTTTCCAGATTTGAAAGGTGCACCGCTGGAGTACATACTTACAGTCGAACCCCTTATCACCGCATCAGCCAAACCTCTCAGAACCCATACTAGTATTTGTCTGGCAAGCAATGGTCGCCGGACCATCAATGTCGCAGCGCAGCCTATCTTGTACATAGTATCAGGATCGTAACGGCGTTGCCACGCCAAGTCCCCGACTCCGGTTGTAACTGTCAGTCTTACCAGAGACTTCTCGCGTAGTCATATTCGCCCGACCACTATTCGCCGTTTACTCTTATTCGCTCGACCACTGTCACGCTGGGCAACTGCGAGTGTAGCTCGTACGAATCTACTATATAGT
>JBBPOM010001243.1:0-12482 GCA_038091455.1 Leccinum uliginosum | reverse complement strand
TGCAGTTGCAGCTGATCATGAAGTTGAAAGGCTGAAGACTCTTATCGATGATCTGACCGAGCGACTTTCACTTTGATGAATATTTGTTGAATTTTACATCCTTAGTAGTCAAGGATTTTCCATGGAATTCGATGTCTTCGAGTCGATGTAGCACCTAGTTCGAGAAAATATAGTACGTACCTTGCATGACATTAATATCGGTATAACACATACATTCTTAGACATCGATGGTTTTTCATGGGAATACTTGCGCTCATGAGATGAATGTAGTGTCTACTGCCTCTGTGTTGCCACGAACTCCAGTGGATGTGAATGGGTTCTTGAGTGTCATATTCGTTGGACCTGGGAAATTTGAAATATGTAAAACAACTTGGAACAACGTTTCTTGTAAGTAGTAGTACGCAAGGCAAAAATATGGAATCTTCTCTTGTGGCTGAGCGCTCAGCGCTGAAGCATCTCAATCATGCCTACCGCTGCCCCAGCTCCTAGTAAAACATGGGAAAGTGCGAAGGCATCCCTCTCGATATTCACCATTAGTATTGGCATTTCGCTCTTCACCGCGGCGTACGAAAGAGCCGTCGATCCACTTTTTGGTGGAGTTGCGACTGCCAAGTACATAAACTACGTGGTATACGGCAGTTCAGCATTAGGGTTCATCCTCCCGAAGCCTCCACGTTCTCTACTTCTGATATCCCTGGCCACACTCATCCAGGTTGCTCCACACACCTCTTATTGGATCAGCGTCTTGGCTGCAAAGAATGGAGATCCAGTGCTTGGGCCACTTGTAACCCATGTGACGGTCCTCGCGCCAGTGATTTATCTTGCAGTATCGCTGGCGACGAGCATTGATGTGAGTTCTTGGTTTCGTCTTGAACGATTCGAATTGATAAATCCAGTCTATGCTTGCTACCATGGCTTTGGTAGCGAACGCTTTACAGTTACGTCCGCTCATTCTATTCGTCGCCCGCTACTTGTCCTTGGACGCTCGCAAGGATGTTGTGGTGGGTGTCCTCATCTACCTCTCTTCACGATTCTTAGAGGCGAACTGCCACTTCCGACAGTTTCGTATATTGGGAGGTTTAGCGTCCCTGGTCTGGATAGTGGAAAGGCTCGGAAATCCCTCTTTATCTAGCGGGACACTCGCATCAAATGCAACGAGGAAAATCTGGGCCATATCGATCATCGCCATCTTATTTTCCCTTCCAGCCCTCTACTCTCCGACTCTTGCAGATTCTGGTGTATTTCCTTACCAAAGCAAGGATTATCCACTCCGTATACTCTTTTCAACAAACTCCATAACTGGGGTTGTTGTGGTCGGAGAGTTGTTGCCTCTAAAAGCAGAGGAAGCCGATTCGACCACCTTGCATTCAATTCGCTACCTTCGCGCATCACATTCGCTCTTGGGCGGTGTTTGGATTGGACCGAGTGCTGTTTCCCTCGATAACGCTCCATCACGAACAGACCGAAATGGAACACCACTCGGTGATTCCATCTATGGCGCATTTTATCTGCAGGAAGCGGTGCGACTGGCGAGTAGAACTCCACGATTCGACAGCACTGAGCGGGAAAATGCTCTTATTATGTGAGTCACTGGATGTATCCTTCGCCTTGTGCGTTTAACTGTTGCTGCGATTCCCAGAGGACTCGGTGCTGGCATCTCAGCCGATGCATTCATCCGACATGGGATTTCTACTACAATTGTAGAAATTGATCCTGCAGTATACGACGCAGCAAGGACATACTTCGGTCTTGAATATCCCGGAGATGATCATGTCTTCTTGGAGGACGCCCGTAACTGGGTATACAAGAGACGGGTTGCTATGCAATCTAACGATGAACAGGGCCTTGCAAAATTCGACATTGTTGTCCATGATTGCTTCTCTGGCGGGGGGATGCCAGAACATCTGTATTCCGTTGAGTTTTGGGATGATTTGAAGTCGATCATGAAGCCAGAAGGCGTAGTCGCGGTGGTGAGCCAAAACATTCGGCAATTGCATCACCCGCATGAGCTCATCTGCTTGACAGAACTTTGCAGGCAGGTTCGGCTCACAGACGATTCGAGCTGTCGCCACCACGTTGCTGAGGGTATTCGGGCAATGTCGGGTCTTCCATGATTTATTGGCTCAGATCCCTGAGGATCAGTCATACACTGATTTTCTCAACATGGTAACTTGATTCTGATCCCATTTGAACAAGTGCTTACGGATGAAACAGGTCTTTTTTTGTTCTCCGTCCTCTTATGCGCTTACGTTCCGTCCAGCGGTTGATGCAGATTATCTGCACTCTCCTCTTCGTCGCAACGTGTTGTCCAGCCTCGATAAGAGTGAAGTTTCACTAAACCAACTCAAGGGAGGCAATATGTGGTCGAAAGATATCGAGGAAAATTTTGTGTTGACTGACGCGAACAACACGTTGAATGCGTGGCAAAGTGAGGAAGCATTGGAACACTGGAAGCGTGAGTCTCTTCATGCTGTGCGTTAACAGGAACTCACACACTCAAATAGTCATGAGAAAGATTTTACCCGACATCTTTTGGCAGACGTATTGATCCTACTACGGTACATGTATGCATCACATTTTTTGGAGTCCTATGATTCTGGAAAGTACCTTTTTTCACAATTACATTTTTTGGCTTCGTCATTATTTTTGACAATTGCAATAATCTATCCAGCATGATGTTGCTTGGCTCGTCAGTGAGTGGTGTGATTGCGTGCGAGAAAAGAAAATGCATTCCAGTAACTGCCGAGACAGCACGACGCGTGGAAGTCGGCGCCCGGACAGGGGCTAAGTTATCGATTACTTTATGGATGCATCCTAGTACTCGATCGAAGTCGCGAGCCGTTTTGTGCAGCTTTCCACTGGCGTAGCAACGTGCCGCACGTACACACACGTAGCAGGTACATACATACAATACTGCCAGACAATTCGCTTGATTGTTTGTTAAATCATGGTTCTCGCGCGAGGTTTAGCGCGCTGGGTAAATAAAATGCGCAGTACATTCAGGTTATCCCGCCATACCGTAACGTTCACGTCAAAGAGACCTTCTATAGAATCACAACCTTTTTCCAGACATGACAGGCTTGCGTCGTTCATTCGCTCTCTTCAGAGATTTGCCTTTGCGGTCTCCATTGCCAAGACAAAGATACAGTACTCTCGCAGAGGTCTGCACATTACATCTCATATTCCCTCAATTCCAAGTCAAATCTCACCCCTGCACTCAGGATGTACGGTCCGATTCGACATTTCGCATACCAATCATCGACTTTTCTGCGCTTCGTGTCGCCACCGCTCCGTCAGAGAAACGCCGCGTTTCGGACGACATTGTGAACGCCTTCAGAGAGGTTGGCTTCGTGTACTTGACTGGTCATGGTATCCCTGCAGACACGATCGACAACGTGTATAAGAAGGTAAGCCACCGAGGATGAAGTTTGCCAGTCAGCGTGCGCTCAACCATACGTTCCGCAGAGCGCGGCGTTCTTCAACTTACCCCAGGAGGTCAAGGTGGGGAGGGCCTTTGAGCTCCGTATTCGACTGTTGTCGCTGAGTGGCGAGTACCACAGGATCAAGTCGCCTGGGACGACCCTCGTGCCAACCGGGGTTATGTCAAAATAGGCCGGGAACGTGTCACACAGTCTTCCGATGCAGCAGAGATAGCAGCTCTGCGCGCCAAGGCTCCAGACACGAAAGAAACGATGGAGATCGGTCGTGACTGGGACCCCTCGTGGAAGAACAAATGGCCAAGGGAGGTCGATTCCCCTGAGTTCAAGCAAACCATGCTGCAGTTCTTCCAGGCAAGTCATTGCTCGTTCATTGGATGAGGGGTCGTGCTTTAACTGCTCTGTCGTTAGACGTGCCACGAGGTACACGTAGCCGTGATGCGCTCCATTGCGTTGGGGCTGGATCTTCACGAATCCTTCTTTGACAGAAAGATCGACCAGCAGTGCCATAACTTGAGGCTCCTCTCGTACCCATCCATCCGCACCAAACTACTCTCTCAAGCGGGGCAAGCACGAGCAGGCGCACATTCAGGTAGATTCACGACCAGAAGTTCTCAGCTTGGTCGGACCCGTTGACGTCGTGCCTGCAGATTATGGGACTATAACCTTGTTATTCCAAGATTCCGTATGTAGACGTGGATCGCTTCGTGCTCGTTGATCTTGACGCATTCGGACCACAGGTCGGAGGATTAGAAGTTCAAAACCCACATACCCAACAGTTCCAGCCTGCGACTCCCGTTGTACGTCAGAATTTCGTATCCGAGTTCGAGCGGAGCGCTGATGCTGAGTCGGCTAGCCGGGAACTATCGTGGTGAATGCTGGAGATTTACTAGCACGTTGGAGCAATGACGTGCTCCGCTCCACGCTCCATCGTGTCGTGGCTCCACCGGCACAGAAGATCAGCGACACGGAAAGCATGACGCCTGCGCGTCAGTCGATCGCTTTCTTTTGCAATCCCAACTTCGATGCGGAAATTGCTTCCCTACCAACCTGTGTGAGCGCATCGCATCCCAGCCGATACAAGCCTGTGACAACGGAGGAATACATCGTCGGGCGTTTAGCAGCTACTTACGACTAATCGCCGTGTGATGACACTGGGATCGTGTTTGTAATAGAGAATGAATACGTATATATGTGTATCTTGGGGTGGATGCATCATGCGACAATTCAATAAGTAACAGGACTCGTGATGCGCGTACCGTAGCAGGGCGTAACACTATGCGTGGAAGCAGTCCAAACGGATATGTAATGCAGTCTATGGATTGGATCGGCCAATCATCATTCCTTACTTCTGAGCAAGCCCAGCGAATGTTGGCCACCACACGAGACTGCGGAAGCCAAGAACTTGCCCTCTCTACGCACGACTGGGATGGGAGTCTTGGCTTCCTTCCCTTTGACGCCTAGCTCCCCTTGAGCCTCTGCACCCCATGCGTAAAGGATACCATCTCGCGAGATCGCCATATTGTTGTGCGTTCCTGCGGCAATGTACACGATGGGATCTTCGGAACCATCAAAGGAGACCTGTAGAGGCTCGACGACGAAATGTGCGTTGGGTCGTGCCTTGTACTTTTCATCATCCTCCCTTATGCCGAGCTGACCGTCATCGCATCGGCCACAAGCATACACCTTTCCGGCAGCTGTCAAAAAGATAGAGTGGTGATCTCCACCGACGATCTGGACGACGACGTCTCCCATGAGTGCCTTTTTGCAGAGCGACGGGATCTTCTTTGGTGATTGGATTTCGTCCGGGACTTCGAGACCAGTTTGGCCCATTGTGTTGAGACCCCAAGCCCACAAGTCTCCAGATTCGTCGACAGCAAACGAACAATAATTTCCGGCACCGATGACGACCGCTCGATTGGATCGGGCACCAAGTGTGATTTTTTCGGGAACGGTGCCGTGGATTTTGCGACGATCGATAATTTTGCGGCCAAGTTGGCCTTGTTCACCAGCGCCCCAAGCGTAGACGTTTCCATGCGTGGTTAGCACGAGCATATGGTTATTCCCAGCCGCGACAGAGACCGCCTTCTCGAAATCGCCGGACTTGTGGGGCAAGCTGAGGATAGATACGGGCAGATATTCGCATTTGGCGTCGCTAGAAAAGCCGAGGGATCCCTCGTTGGCCTGTTGTTTTGTGTGAAATCGTTGCAATCGGTCAGCGAGAGGACGGATGACACTTACTCGGAAAGACCCCCAAACACGCAGGTCGCCGTCCGAACTGATAGCGGCAGATATACTGTCGCCCGCGGCGATGCGTACAGCACGGAATTTCTCGTCCACCAAGGACTGTAACGGGTAAGGGAAAGAGGTGACGGTGTCGACATCGATGAAGGAACCCGGGTTGTCGGGATCAGGGACGTCCTTCGTTATACGTCCCAACGCGGCATCATCATTCACACCACACGACCATACCTATGGGGGATAAATGATCGGGGAATAAATGACGACTGGAGAATGACATACAGTGCCCTTTTCGTCGATGAAAAGGGTGTGCAAACCGCCGGCTGCGACTGCCTCGAGGCCCGCACCTTCGGATCCAAACACGCCTTCCCTTAATTTTTCGTCGACCCATGTATTCCGCTTGGGAAAGGAATATTCGCCGAGAGAGTCTGGACCCAATCCGAACTGACCAAAGTTACCTGCACCCCAGACGAATAGTTGGTTGGCGGGTCGCGGGTGGGTAGGAGGTGTTGGGAGGGGGTTGAAATAGGGTTTGAGCTGCTGTGGCTCCTCGGGCAGGGCGGGTAGGCCATTGAGGGTCGGTTTTCTGCCGAGTTTTCTGCTGGATGCGTTTCTCTTGAGGGTGGCGGCTTTGGCATCCTCGTTATCGGATTGCGCTCTAGAGCGTGCGCGCTTACGTGGAGGGGAATCGCGCACGGGGGAGGACGCGCGCTTGGAGGATCGGGTGGTGGTCTTGGGAGCTTGTTTGGTTGGTTTAGTTGGCGGTGGTGATGGTTTGGCAGTACCGTTGGTGGTCTGGAGAGGAGCAGCTCTTGCAAGAACGCTCGTAGTTGGACCGAGAGAGGCAGCTCTAGCTGAACGTCTTGGAGGTGGTTGAGTGGACATGACAAGACAACTTCAAGGAAGGAATCCGAGAGCAAACAAGGTTTTCCTAGTCACGTGATGGCGGACAACATGAACAAGGTGTACGACCTCACCGACTTGCTATTCGTAAGTCTCATATCTCTATCATCTAGGATCACCCCGGCGGACCTCAAGTCATCCTGGCTCTTGGTGGATCCGATGCCACTGCAGCCTTCGTACCGATTCATCCTTTCGATACACTCGACAAGCACATCCCTCCGCAAAAGCATCTTGGCGATCTCGATCACGCTTCGATCAACGAACTGAGACAGGCAAGGAAGAGCCAGACCAAGACAAGAGATGAGCTGCGTGTGGAAGAGGCTCTCAAGAATAAACCCCCCTCAGCCGCATCATCAATGTCCAGGACATGGAGTCAACTTATATCGCTCATGGATTTCCCTTAGGAACTAGCCAAGAAAATCCTTCCTTACAAACCTCTAGCCTACTACGCGTCTGCCGCAGATGACTCCATAAGTATGCCCCAGTTTCTGCGTGGTTGTCTGCATCATTGAACCAGTACGAAACGCATACACGGAAAACGCTCGTGCATTCAGTCGTTTCTTCTTCCATCCTAAAGTAATGAAGTCCGTCTCTGACTGCGACTCGACTATTCTTGGTCATAGGACATCCGTCTAATATATTATGCTAGCTTAACCGCCGGCTGTACCAAGTACGCACAGCCGCGTCGAGCGCTCAGCTGTGCCCTTTGCTTCACCATCTGCTCTTATAGGGGGCGCATGCGGCATCGTGGCGTGCTCACCTTAGCATGGGTGCAGCACCGCGTGATGTGCGAGGTTGCCTGGGAGGCCGGAAAAGCCTGAGCGGACACATGGATCAGTGTTGGTTAACGCATCATCATCATAGCGGGGATGGCAGTGCGAGGATGAAGCTCACCAACCGTCGTGCGCTGTCCGACGCCGGAACGAAAACGTCACGGTACTGTGGTCAGTGACCGCCTTCCTCCGATCAGTGAGTCCTAACGCGCACGACGGAGCGATGTAGGGAGGGCGAAGGCGGGCAGGCGAGTCGTGGACAGGCCGGGTCACGTCCGAGTCGCATCTGCAAGTTGTTTACATTGTAACTTGCAACACTTCGTAATGTTGCAAAACGGCGACGACCCATGTTGATACGCTCCCGAGAGGTGCCAACGACTCACGAGGAACATTCTATCGCCGACTTCAAAGTATACTGTGACTACACAAATCTTTTACTACCAGTAGCTCCACGTCCGAAGGCCCCAGCGCGCTTGTAGTTCTATATCATATCTTCATCGTTTCCGTGATGGATCAGCCCCCTTGAGCAAGGTTTGCAGCCGACGCAAGTCGGCACTTCCCGAGTATGGGTACTGGCAACCAAGCAAAAGCACTTACACCGTGTCGTCTGGAGCTAGGCCCGCTTCTACCGAAAAACACTGTTGAACCTCCGAGCCAACCTGGCTGACTCGGCGACTCCCAAAACCGTATGCCCACAAAAATGCCTCTCAGGCTCGACGCGATCTTAACTCGCTGGCACAAAATGCTCGGCCTCCAGCGCCAAATTCCCGCGTGCTGGCACCGCGCCCGCCTGCGAGAAGAACTCCGTGAGCGCTGCCTCGCTACAACGCCCCTCGCCAGGGTCAGCGAAACATCTGATGTCCTCTTCACCATCAGCCGGGCGGCGTACGACGGCTTTCCCGTCCGCAAGAGACCCCCTTTTGCCCCCTTCCACAACGGATTGGCCTACGTATATATGCTCTCCAAATACACGTCGCGCTGGGGTTTTTACCAGATGGCTGCGCTGCTGTGCGGGGCGCCGGATGCCACTGCGGTCAGGGAGGTGGTGAATCCTGCTAAGGATGGCAAGCTAGATGAGGTGGCGGTCAGGCATGGGATCAATCTGGCGGCATTTAGGAGGATAGGAAGGAGGCTGAGGTGCGTGTGGCCGCTTTTGCCATAGGCCCAGACATGCAGGTGATATGGCGGGCCTCTGGCAGATGGCTGCCACCAGCATCACTGGTACTTAGAAATCATGTATCAAACCATGGTACTATCACTTACTAGCACGCTCGTACGTCCACTGGGGCAGCCAACTAGTAAGAGTGATATATCAATATACTAATAGTATATTGCTGGATGTACTATTGGTTTTTGCAAAAAGTAGTCAGGTAGTCGGCAAATTCGTCATTCCAAGGGTTGTCGGCCAGAGTCGGGAGTCGGGAGTCGGGACCGACCAGATGATCGGCCTCCAAGTTGGAATGATCAACGAATCTGCCACTCATCTGCATCTCCTCGTCTTACTGTCTCTCCCCCACTTTTTTTGTTTTACTCCTCAGCTGTAACTGTCAAATGTGAGTTCATCTTTGTATTTCTGGAAATGGTTGATACGGTGTACTCGGAGTCAGTACTCCCTCTCAGGTTGTTCGGTGGGAGCGCCGGACCGAACAGGCGTTCGCTGTTAACCTTTACTGTAATTAACTTCGAATCGTTTCTTGCCGACGGACCTGGGGTGTTGGCATCCTTGCTACTTAGCAAGACTGTGAAGGTCCGATGATATGCGATTCGGAGTGATTTAAGTACTGGTGTTACACTGACCATCCAACGAACTCATGCTAGAAAATTGCTTCCTGCAACTTGTTGCCGTGGCTCCCACACACCCTTTACCCCAAACTCGTACCCGATGCTTGTGGCAATACAAGTACCTCATCATTTATGAGGCATCGATGATCAGCACGACCTCGCCCGGCCCTTCGCTGACACGAGCTACGGCATCACAACACTGGCAATGACGCATAGTACCAGCACCACGACGTGACGATGTGTCGACGAAACAATACATTGCCTGGCAGCAACATGGCACCAAGATGGCGCCACGCATGGCGAATACAGCGACGATGCTGCCATGGCCCTTCTCCGCTTGCCTCGTCCCCGCCCTCAGCTTGTCATCGCCCTTGCGTCGTGGTAGTCCCAGCGTCGAACGGACTGGTACTACATTTCTTTCACAACTTTCGGAGACGATTGCATCTTTAGTCCACCGGTATCAGTGTAATTAATCATTCTTTCGAATCGAATACATATGTATTTTGCGTTGCTCCACAACATGGCCTTTCACAAATGAATGCACTTACAGTACAAAGTCTCGAGACCGCTGTGTTTCATGCGCAACTTTCTGGGAAGCGGAGTCGGGGACTTGGCGTGACAGCGCCGCTACGATAAGTTGATGCGACTCCGACGTGACATGGCCTGTCCAGTGTCCACGACTTGCCTGCCCGCCTTCGCCCTCCCTGCATCGCTCCGTCGTGTGTGTGAGGACTCACTGATCGGAGGAAGGAGGTCACTGACCACAGCACCGTGACGGTTTCGTTCCGGCGTCGGACAGCGCACGAGACAGTTGGTGAGCCTCATCCTCGCACTGCCATCCCCACTATGATGATGATGGGCACCTGACCGACACATCCGTGTGTCCGCTTTTTCGGCCCTCCCAGGCAACCTCGCACATCACGCGGTGCTGCACCCATGCTGAGGTGAGCACGCCCCGATGCCGCATGCCACTGCACAGCAAGAATACATCTATGCCGGTACTCCCCCTATAAGAGTAGCTTGGTGAAGCAAAGGGCACAGCCGAGTACTGAGTGCTGAACGTCACATTGCATGACGCACACCGCGCCCACCTCGCCGATCTCGATCGAAAGCGGTGCGAGGTGGCTGTGCGTACTTTGTACATCCAACGGTTAAGCAAGCGTAAAGTAAGTATCAGAGATATGAAGCTAATTTTCCAGCGGCCGGCCTGGAACGAGGGTATTTCTGTGTGGTTGTCTCGGGGCTGCCCGGCTGTCCTGTTCGTGCGCACGCCCGCAATGTCCCACCATGTGAAGCCCGTTTTTGCCTATTCGCTCTTCATCATCAGGCGCTGAGGACAATTAGGGCCGTTTTCCCACACTGGCAGTGAGCGCTAGTGAGCCTTCGATCTCAACCTTCTTGCCGCTCAGCTTAGTTGCATTTATGCCTCCAGAACAGCCGAAATTATCGACTAGCCCTCCCGGCAACATGGTGGCAGACCAGCTGAAGCATCCTGCCGGCCCTGACATTTTAAATTCCAAGCCAGTAGTCGTCGGCATCTACGGCATTCCTGGCTCTGGCAAGACCTTCCTGCTCAACAAACTCAGTCTAGAACTCAAAGATTCGGGGCATTTTTCCTTCTATGAAGGCTCTGCTATGATTTCATCCCTCGTTTTCGGCGGCCTCGAGGCGTTCCAGAAGCTGCCGGAACACGACAAGACCAGATACCGCCAACTCGCCATTACCACGATCGGCAATGAATGCGCCAGCACCGGCCGCGCTGCCATTATCACTGGCCACTTCATGTTCTGGGCCGAAGGGGAGGAGGCAGGAAAAGCGGTGTGCACCAGGGGCGACCTGAGCACGTACACTCATATCATTTACCTGGGCGTTCCAGCCGAGGTGATTGCTCAACACAGACTGGATGACTCGGAAAAGACGCGCGCAGCTGTATCCGTTGAACACCTTCGCAGATGGCAGGAGGAGGAGAAGACACAGTTGCACCGTCTCTGCATGGATCACGGCATCTTGTTCTCAGTGATCGGCTTGGGTCGGTCGTCAGACCTTGTGGCAGATGTTTCGGCGCTGGCACACCACTTCCGGATCCACACTGAGGAATACAACCTTCTCCGTGCCAAGAGCATTCTGGACCAGGCGCTGGGTCGCGGGTTGGAGAAGTTGGAGACGGTCTTGGTTGTGGACGGGGACAGGACGTTGGCCGCGGCGGATACCGGCACGCTGTTCTGGAGAATGGTTGTCAGGTCTCGGGGCTCTGAGGAGGGGGATCTGTTAAAGGAATTGTTTAGCGGCCCGCTGGGGTATTCATATGCCGCCTTTCATCAAGCTATTCTACTGTACGAAGAGGTACACCGCGACCTGCACTTCAGCGACCTTTGTGATGCCGTGGCGGCGGAAGTGACTCTGTACCCCGAGTTCCTGGAGCTCCTGAAGCAGGTGGAAGCATCAGAGCACGTCCGGGCAGTTGTTGTCACTTGTGGGCTCGCTATCATCTGGGAGAGAGTCTTGGAGAGAGTAGGCCTCAGCAGGATCAAAGTCATCGGCGCCGGACCTATCGGTAATGATTCCATCGTCGTCAACGCTGAGGTGAAAGCCGCCTTGGTCACTCATGTTCGCACTGTTCACCGCTGCCATGTCTTTGCATTCGGAGATAGTCCTCTGGACCTCGACATGTTATCCAAGGCGGATCAAGCCGTTGTCGTGGTCGGCGCGGATCGGACTCGGAGCAAGACCATGGAGGCGGCACTGTTGGATGCTATCGACAACGGCGGTCTTCGAGCGCAGCAAGTCCTGCTGCCCAGCAATGTATCGCCGCGGTTGGACACCACCAGGCTTTCCCTGGTAGATATCACAGATCCCCAGTTCATCGAATCAGTCTTCTGCCGGCCACGTTGCCCCAGTCCTCAAGTCCTTCACGCTACGTCCAAGAGCGCTGCCAAACTTCTCATGACGCCAACTCGCGACGCAACCATTGCTGGACCGGCTCTCAGAGATGCTCATCGTCGTGTTGGGTGGTATTTGGCAATGGAGTTCCTTGCAGACCTCATCGGCCTCGAAGGATACCGGATCCCACACGTCCAAGGCCATCAGACAGAGGGGCATCGACTCGTTCATGAGCAACGCACGCTAATCGTCGCCCTAATGCGAGGCGGTGAAGCTATGGCCTTCGGCGTCAACGACGCCTTCCCACTTGCTATGTTCGTCCACGCCAAGCGGCCTGAGGAGATCCTTCCAGACCATGTGGAGCAGCAACACGCCGTGTTGTTGGTAGACTCAGTGATCAACAACGGGAACACGGCGATGCAGTTTATCCGGCGTACAAGGGATCTGCATGCCGGTGCTCGAATCG
>JBBPOM010001242.1:0-12495 GCA_038091455.1 Leccinum uliginosum | reverse complement strand
TTTTTTTTTTTGTACGTGCAATTATTTCTCATCTTCCTTTCCGATCGTTGAAACGTTGAACGTTGATCGATGATCGATCGTGATAATCTCTCTTTCACATGGTACCTGGTTTGATCATATGCTTTGCGCCTGATTGCATTCGTCGAATGCGAACACTCAGAACTTGTGCGACGTGCCCGATCATTCCTGGGCCATACGTTCTCGTGCTTTGCGTCCGCGACTGCATTCCGTGAAATTCGATGGTCTTCTGATTCACCGAGTACTGCGTTGTGGGACGCGCACATGCTCATCCAATATCGTTCAGGGAAC
The DNA here is from genome assembly GCA_038091455.1 of Leccinum uliginosum. Lineage (NCBI taxonomy): Eukaryota > Fungi > Basidiomycota > Agaricomycetes > Boletales > Boletaceae > Leccinum > Leccinum uliginosum. Next base: position 12,186 of record JBBPOM010001242.1, on the reverse strand, counting down.
TTTGGCACCACGGATCTCGGGGCACGTCGCGGTCCGGACCGATCTGTTTTGGCCTGATTGTAAGTTATTGTGTTTGTGTCTCATTTCTTCATTTCAATTTTGTTGTTCGTTTCACAAGTGGAGTTGATCGGTCTCGCACCAATTCATCCACACCCCTGCCTCACCGGTGCACCCACCACCGACGCAATGACTCACCAGCGACGACGGGCAGTCATGGCGGGGGCGACGATGACAACGACGCGATGACGTGACGACGACGTCGACGACACGTACGTGCCCTCTTCCTCCCCGTCTCCTCCTCCCCGTCTCCTCCTCCCCGTCTCCCCAGCCTGTCCTAACGGATGACGCGACGACGACGCGCCTCGCCCTCTCTCTCTCCTCTCCCTCTCCCCATCGTGTCCCAACGGACGCGCGACAACGATGTGACGCCGACCGGCGACACGGACGACAACGCGACGAGATCAACGACGACTCGTCTCCCTCCCTCCCTCCCTCCCTCTGCCCAGCATGTCCCAACGGACGCTCACTCGCACCCGCCCTCCTCACCTTTCCGACCTAGCGTGTCCACGACGACGATGATGCAACGACTCCGTGACGCGGACGACACGACGACGACGACGGAACGATGCGTCCTGACAGCACGACGCGAGGACGCGACAGCGTACCACGACGCTTTCGACGCACGACGCACCGTGACGGAGGATGACGACGCGGCACGCGACGTGACGCATGACGACACCCACAAACGACAACTGCCGCGACATCACGACCCAACCTTCAGAACGGGACGGCCGACGACGAGGGTAACAGTAGCAATACCCGCGCGGGTCACCCGCACTCGTGCTCTTCCCTACCGCCGACGACGACTCAGACTCGACGATGCGACGATGTGACGAGGACGAGGAAGATGGTGACACGAGGCGACATGACGAGGGAGACGGACGGTGACGACGATGTGCGTACCCACCTCTTTATCTCCCTTTCACTTCTCTCTCCCCGCCTCTCTCCCTCACCCATCCTACGCCAGACCCCGTCCACGCCGCCAGCCAGCCACAGCCACGACGCACAACGACGACGACGACAGAACGACACGTCGTGGCACCACGACGGGACGACTGCCGCAACGGCCTACCACGACGGGACGATGTCAATGACGACATGACGACGGGGACGGGGACGCGATAACGACGGCGTACCACGACGCACGACGTGAGGAAGACGAGACGGGGATGCGATGGCCTCCACAATGTACAACGCACGGACGACGTCGACGGGACGACCCGTTGTGGCAGCACGATGGGACCGTGATGTCGACGAGAGCAGCGTGGACAACGATGGACAAGAATGACGGGACGGGACGGACGTCGACGATCACCGCACGATGACGAACGATGCGACAGCATGCCACGACGCGACGTCGACGGGAGCAGCGGCTGCGTCACAGGTACGTACCCGTGCTACCCGTATTCCGCGCGGGTTAGCCGGACCCATGACAGACCAGATTTTATGACCCCTTTGGTGTTTGGACTTGGGACATTTCCCACATCCTTCGAGGTAGCAAACGATGGAACCTCCAAGATGTGCAACATCATCTCTAGCGACTACGCTCGACTCGAAGATATTCCCAAACAGTCTATTCAAGTATGTGGTATTTGTGTTTCTACTATGTACGTTACTCCAAACTACACTGGAAGCATCATCGTCCACGAGTCAAATTATGACTGCGATGTCCTTGGCAAATACAGGCTCTCAGGCATATCCGTCTCAGGCGTATGTCTGTGTCCACCGTGACTTCGTCCTCTCTCCTGCATTTGTCTTAGTTGATCACACCAAGGCAAACGTTCGGATGAACACCGACACATTCACATGGAACCAACCACACACGGCGAGGCGTCGTCATCCACAACAGACAGCTCACGCTCAGGCTAACCATTTTGTCAGCACACTAAGTTTTCCTTATCTTTTGCCGATGGAAGATCTTTGATGGCATTCCATAATGTACTATTATGTGTCAGATGTATTAGTATACACTGGCAATTTATAGCCTAACGTGCTTGATGGTATTTATTATTTGCAGTTGTCTTCGGCCGTCCTTGCAAATCCAAATCAATTCTGCACATTAAGTATCGGTTTCCCCTGCATTGACGGATGTTTGACAGAGTCAATGTATCGAATCTAATAATACTGGACAACTTTAATTTATTATTCTGCGAGCCTTGTACGTACGTTTTTGCATATTGCGGGCAGACGAAGCAATGAGAGGTAGCCCCCCTCCAGTCGCTATAGTAAGCTTGTTCGGAGGCGGCATCTAATGTTTAATCGGTCACGAAGTGGATGTATTATTCCACTTATTATATGAACTGCCCGCCTAAACATTGCGACGAGTATGGATACAAGACCCGAAGGTTTTACCCGCAGGCCTGATGCAGTCGCGAACGGGTGGGAGGTTGCGCGAATGGGCTGGGTGGGTTGGCAGGGCGCGAGTACAAGCGGATGGAAGAGCACTACTCACGATGCCTCGGACTACGATAACCAGGTAGCAGACCTGGAGAGATGTGTCACTTGGGCCAAGCAGGTGCACACGTGCGGGCGCCTCATTTTCCTAGCAAGGCAGGCACCTTTGAACGGTCGGCCTGAACAATTCGGACGAGTCCGTAATGCCTGTGAACTTGTGTCGTCGAAGAAATCAAGGTTGGCATCTACAACCAGAAAGAAAAAGAAGACCCTAACTAACCCCAGTGAGCGAGTAGATTTGAGATGGTGTGAGTGCCACTGGAATCCTCTTGCTGAGACTGATCTCACCATCGTATCTGCTCGACATCGTTCAAGGGAATTGGGCGACGGGGACTCACTAGTCACTGGCCGCGAGCAGCTCCCCAGATTCAAACTCCGAACATCTATCGTCCGAACGGTCACACGGCGTATGTCAACTCCTGGTTTACTATCGCGTGGCACCTGTCTTGAGCGATGTACTCTAGAGATTGTATAATAGGTATGTGGGGAGGGCTGTTGGAGAGGATTGAACTAACAAGAGTTTAGACGATTCATCACACAGGTATCTTGTTGTTCAGACAGATTCCTTTGTATGGGTCGAACTATCGGCCTGACTGTCACTTATATCCGCTGCGAGCAGAGTATGTGTTATTTTATCATATCTATGTTGGTCAATTGCCCGTTGTGTTGCGCACAGGTACTAATAGTGGACCAGAGGTCCAGGAAGCACGACAAGCGGACTCTCATTCACCTAGCGGCCACCATGAACGACGTCCCCAGTTTCGTCAACGACGCCGAACCTTTGAGGCGCACATCAAGACCGTTACACTTCTGATACAGCAAGTAACGGAGTGCGCATACCTCATCGCCGAATACGTCAAGCAAACTCGAAAGCACTTTTGTCAGTCGTCGTCGAACACACAATTCTAGTCTCTGATTCAAGTTTGCGTATCCAGGGATTCGGACGGTGAAATACACGATCTCTGATATAGATGCAAATATCGCGGTTCAACGGGACCGCAGACAACTTGCAGCACGTCGCGCTCCGACGTCTCTGTAGCGATGACGGAGCACACAGAGGCTCAAGCTCTGACTTATCTTTAGAGGCCAGTGTCGTCCGGGCGTGGTTGTCGGCGCCATGCTCGTTTCGAGTTCCCGTTTGAGTTACAACAACGGCGACGACCAACTGACCAGGGATGAATAAATTCAAAAAAGACACCGAGATCAAGATCAGTGTTGCAATGTTCCCCTCACCCGTTCCCGTGTTCCCGTGTTTCCAAGTACCCTCCCTCTATTGTCCGCACCGCGTCCGTCCACGTCGAACCTCCCCGCACCCTCGACGAGCAGCGCCCCCGCCGCTACCGCATTGCGGCGGGTGTGAAGATGATTTCAGTGATATTGATGTCCTCTCGGTATCAAAAGGACAAATTCTACATAGGTTCCACCTCACTTGAGAAGTGCGCAGCGCGCCGTCTCCACCCCATCCCTTGCTCCATCCACAAACGGGTCTGTCACACGCTATCTTTATCCACTCAACTCCGCAGCTGACCGGTGCTCTTTCAGATCCGGCTAGAACAATCCACGTGCGTGGTTATGAGCCATTGCGCAGTGGTCACAACGACAAGAATAAACCCGGCTCTTGAGGTAGGGGAGTTTCAAACGACTGGGCACTGGTCGCCCTTCTTCAAATGGCTGGTCCTCAAGAGAGAGCCGAGCCTCCTCGCGATATGATATACCTGGTGCTGGCCGTGTGGCGCAATGGTGCTCGCATCGTCGGGCCACGCAACATGCGTCTCGAGAAGGAGCTGTTCGGAGACCCTTCTGACCCATCCAGGATGTGGGAGGTCATGTTCCGCGCTGAACCTGGCAACAGTGATCGTGAGCGCGCGGTTGCACTGCTCCAGCGGTTAAAGGAACGGTACGTCGTCCTTTGCGCGCACTTTTTGGATTCTCGACCTGACCTGATCGTCTTTCAGACACTTCCCAGAAGTGGTGTATGACCGCATACGAGGCATCATGCTCGAAGACGCGGTGTCATTTTGCGACTCTGATTGGCGGTCTCACCACCGACCGACACGCTTGCTCGTCGCACTCCTCGGGTAGTACAACAACAGTGTTCCGGGAAAATTGCTCTTTGCTATGCACTTGGACTTCTTCAAGGGCACGCTCTAGCGTCTGAGCGAGGAGGTTTACACCAAGATCCGAAAGGTCCAGGAGCTCACAAAGCTTGCACACCGCCATTGTTGTCAAGGAGGAGGGCTACTGGCTCGGTGGGCAGAAGCAGATATACAAGTGAGCATGCCTGACAGTCGTGCTTTCCATCCCCGACTCCCATGTAGTGAGGGAGAGTTTTGGGCCCCTCAAACGTTCAGGTACCGCAAAATGGCTTACGGGCACGATATGATCGTGAATGTATGTATTGTTGTTTATGTATCTAAATGAGTTTCTTGGAAACTTCGTACGGTGGATTGGACCCTGAAGAGTCTAAGGCCCAATGCGAGGCCGGGGATACAATATTGCAGACTCGGATTCCGTGATCGGGAACGCTACTTTGCCGAACGCAGTCAAGCCATCGCCGGACCCGGCCTGGCACGTCCGGCTGGCTGGGTACTGTACTTCCACTTCTACCCATCACGATGCACCCAGCAGGCCCCAGATTGGCCCCACAGCACCGTTCCCGACTTTCCCTCGCCGAACCTCGCACCTGCGCCATCGTCGCTATCGCTGTCCATGCAACGCTCCTCCTCGTACTCACCACCACAGCCTGTGGGGCAACACGCAGCCATTCGCGCTATCAATCGTACCCGCTCGACCACGCCAAGAGTCTCTCAGCGTCCGTCAATGGGCACCGCGCCACCCAGTCGGGTTCGGGTCTTTCATCTGAGAGACATATATGAAGACAACCACCATCATCACAGCCTGAGCTCCATCGATCATCCGTGTTATTCGACGCCGCACAACCCTCCTCTCCCCAGCGGGCCTGGATGCAACAGTTCATTCAATCATTCTTTGGTAACGTGGGTGCAGAGTGTATGTTCTTCAGTTACGACGACCTGTGCGACAGGTTTCGACGACAGACACTACCACCGCTTCTCGCCAACTGCATAGCTGCTCTGGGCGCAAGGTACTCAGATATGCTGGAAATCGTCGCCCAAGGCTCTCAGGTTGTGGCCGAGATCTATCGTGACGTCGCCAAAGTGAGTCTCGGGTTTCCCAGGATCGCCTGACATCACACCGGCGATCATTGACGACGCGCTATTGTTTTATTTCAGGAACAACTATCGACGTCTCTACAACACCCTACAGTGGACACAACTACAAGCAGCGATCCTCATTGCATGGGCAGAATACAAGAGTGGACGAGGGCATGGTACGCATCCCTTGGCATCTTGTTCGTTTACGAATATCAGCTGACGCGCCCGCGCCCCGCTCGTTGTGGTCAGGGTTTCGTCAATATAGCGACGTGCGTGTGGTGCAATTCCAGCGTTCTTTATGTCGTCACTGATGCCCTTTTGGTTCCCACAGCTTGCCATGCAAACTTCAATGGCAATTGGCCTGTCCGAAGAGTCATCGCTCTAGCTGAGCCCTTACGACCCATATCAAAACCGATTACGAATAACTTGGTCGAGCTTAAACCAGTCAAGGGTTTACGCCTCCTCGTGCCATATGCCGCCTCGTGAGTCGGCATTTTCGTTCGGCATTTCTCTTTGCCCCCATCCCCGCCCTAACAGTATCGAAATACTTTGGTGCGATCTTGGTTGCGGAGAGCTGGAATTTGTTTCAAAATCCTGACATGCATTTACGAGATGGCAAGTGATATTCTCACAATCCTAGACTCCAGATTGAACCAAAAAGTCCATCACCTTATCGGACGGTGTGGTCCTGCTCTTTTTGGTCACCGATTCCGTATTCGAGGCGAATAAAACACGGTCCCATGTTTTGACCTCTCTATCGCACCGATCATCTGCTGGTGGAATCTTGCCATTCCGGGTGTCATATTTTCACGCCTGCGCCTGGACCAGTCCCCCCACCTGACATCCGGTGTCTCAAGCAAGTGGTGGACGATTAGGGAATTCGTACGGCCAAGACGTGATACTCGGAGACGATGGCTCAATTTGCACCTAATGCGAAAATGCCATGAACCGATTCGGTTACGATGAATCAGTGTCTTTTCCATGTCTCTTGTGTGTTCATTCTCAAATGTTTCTCCCTGCGCGTACATTCAAGGCGGCCGTTGCAGTAGCAAGACACTCATGATGTCGCTATTGTGGCACAAACTACAGAAGTTGAAACCAAGCGTTTCGGCCAATTCTCTGGTTCACCTATGGAACGCTGGGTGTGGAGTACACCAGGCAGAATGGTATACACCAAGACTCGTCTTCCATTTCTCTGTCGCACGGCTCTCCACGGAAGACATGGCCGGTTGATCAGCATCAGAGATGATCAACATCCACTTCAAACTCTGTCGCATTTGCTAAAACATGCGGTACCCAGGTCATCTAAGCAACCGGTCTCTGTTTTACATACACCGTGTACGTTCCTCATCGATTCCAATTATGACAAGTCCACGCAATTTAGAACACCAAACCGAAAGCCCAATCAACTTATCTTATGCCAAGTGAGCCACACTTTTTCATCACCCAACTATCCGAACGTTCACAAGAAAGTAGTGGATACGAGTTATCACTTGACCGTCCTAAGAGAGTCGAGTTCAGCAATCATGGGGTAATTTCCAACAGAAGCGGTAGGAGATGATACACATATAACTCACAAACCATAAGTGAACAACCTACAGCGCTTCCAAGTTGATCGATGCAGCTGGATAGCTTACATGGATTGAGTGAAAAAAAAAAGGTGAAAGAGGAAGGGAAAGCACTGCTGCCTGCAGACCATTCCTCGGAAGCGCTATGTACCTGTTGATAGCAGAGGAAGAGGCTACGGAACTATCCGTTTCGACAATGCGTTAAGCAGCTGCCACAGGCTCGGTGCGTAACTACTATGCAACGTCATCTGGAGCGATCATGACGCAGTGACAACCCAGTCGATAGCCAAGTTGTGGTTCACTAGGCTTCAAGTTTCAACAGGGCGTCAATCAAACACTCGATTCCCGGAAGGATAGCCGCAGTGGGCATTGTAAGTGAGAGTGCAAAGAGGAGGGCGAAACCTCAGAGATACGGTAACGTACTGTGGTCACTCAACAACGCCATCCACGTTGGCTTGTCTCCCCATACTAATCCCGGCGGACAGTCGCCCCCTCACCCCCTCCGCCGCCCTCGTCAACATGGCTGTTGCACAGTTTTAAGGGTGGTCATTAGTGGTCCCTCGTCAGCGGTCGCATTACCAGACCCTGATTCCAACTTCTCACACAGTCCTGACTCTCGTCAATACCTCTTCCACCCGTTGTTTCGACACCATGGTCGGCCTCGTTGACTCCGTCGGCGGTCCCATTGTCATGCGGTGCACCCTCCGAGTCTGTGCTTGTGGGCCGCCTCGTGGATCATAACTTCTTAGGGGTGCGACGTGGCGTGATGGACCATTGTAGAAGCAGAGGTCGGAGATGGGGACGTTGACTCATCGACGAAGACGTGAAAATCCTCGTCGCTTGCCACTTAGTATACTTATGTATGTAGGACCTTGTGTGGCCCGGGCGCAATTATTTCGCTTCACGCCGGTTGAAACGTGGAGTGCCAGGGTCCAGGGCTTAGCCTCAGTCAGGCCTCCCTCGATCGAGAACTGCCTCCAGGATGATCAGCCAGAGGCTGCAGCCTGCACGTCTCCACCCAATCCCTTTCTCAACTCTCTCATCTTTGAACTCGTGCAAGCGTTCCCCGATTTCCTTCGACTTGCCATTGCGTCCGTGTGTCACAGTGCGGCGAAGGCTTCAAATACCAGACGAAGCATCTAAGGAATAGGAACGTCTTTTTGGGTCGCTGGGAATGGGTGTGAATGCATCAGGTACGTCCTTGGACCCAAGCTTGGTTGTCCCTGCCTACTACCAATCTATGAGTTGTTGCAGGCGCTGATTGTTGCGTCGTCTATCATCTCCCAACATATTCATTGCGATTGCTATTACTTTAGCTCTACCGATCGCGCTTGATGGTTCTTGGATTGTCTCTTGCCTTGCTGACCTCCTGGCCTAGATCATCGTTTGGTTGTATCTGTTCGTTCTGACGTTGTTTGTGCCACTTTTTCAACTCTCAGTTCGCTCGCGGCCTCTACTTGCCTGGTCCACATTCTCTAGGTGAGTGTGGCATATTCGTGTCGCAGTTGTCGCCCAAACCGCCTTCAGGACGTTCGTTTATGCCTTTTGCGACTCCCTGCCCATCCTGCCAGGCACGTCGCCGAGTCCTGGACCATTTGGATTGCCCAGGGTATTCACTGGTACGTCCTTCTGCTCCACGGGCCTCCAGCATTCGCGCTCGCGCTCGCGTACTGACTTGTCTTTCAGCTTCCTTGACGATTTACAGGCATTCCCACACTGCCGCTATGGCTCTGTCGTCACATAGCTTGACTCGGATGTTTTCGATATGGCCTGAGTTGTCTGGTGAGTGGGCCTCCTTTCTGGAATTGCTCGTGTGCTAATGCGTTCTATGGCTCTTCCAGACGATTCATCGTGTCTTTATGGGCGTCGAGTTCTCCATACACCAGGTACTCGCCTCAGGCAGGTAGCTCGCCGATCCCTTCCTTTCCCCTCGAGCTTAATGCTACAGCTCTGCCTTGCTCAGCGGCCTTGGCCGCCCTACGAAGGCCCTCCTGCGATCCTTGATATTTGTCATCCACCGCAGCAGCCTACTTGCCAGGTGAACGAACCAGCTTTTGCGTTCCGAGGGCTGCCAAGAGGCCCCGGCGGATAGATGGTTCAAAAGCATCCTGCGGATCGCCTGTGATTCGTTGTACTGGTTCGCGTAGGCGTCATCCAACCCGCGGGTCGCTGTGACGCAAACGTGCGAAAAACAAAAGAGTTTCGACTGCTTGAACTTTTCCGCATTCCTCTGCCACCAGCTCTCCATCAGGACCTTGTTCTCCATCACGGTGGTCACGAACGCAACCGGAACTTTGTTTTGGCGAAGGACGTTCGCGGAACAAAAGAATGTGTTCTCTTCGTGCCAGTGGTGGATGTGATCCTACCACCGCGGATGCAAAAGACGAGGAGGTGGATGCCTCCGGGGCGCCGGAGTAGCTCGATCAGCTCATTCGCCTTCTGGATCGCCGTGAGGCAATTGTTCTTGCTCAGGCCCGGCTCGTTCAGACCGACCGTGTCGAACAGACGGACATGGTAGTTAACATCATCCTGACTGTTTCTGAGCACCATGTCGTACGACTCGGCATCAAACGTGCAGCCTTTTCCCTAGAAGATACTTTGGCGAGCTGCTCCCCGGCAATGAGGTTGATGACGGAACTCTTCCCAGCTCCTGTCTCGCCGACGACGAGCGCTGATCGTCTTCCGTGCCTCGCGACATCAATCTCTCACTCTCTCACTCGATTGACTCGGGTCATCCTCGTGTCTTTGGTGGCCTAGTCCATCTGCGTATCTGCGTGCAGTCCTCCAACCCTGTTGACTGTCGTATATGTATGCTCGTGCACGACATCCAGTCTCTCATCGGCTCTTCCGCTGCCCAGAGCCCGACATGTATCGGGTTCATCCGTGCTCCCGCATTGTTACCTTGCATGTATGGTCTATCGCCACGTCCACTGGTGAATCCTCGCAGGTCAACCAATGCACTTCCCCTCCTCTGATCTGGACCGCTTCGCTTCATAGAGATCCAGCGCACGCACGACATCAGCGAAGCAACCCCCATCCCCCATTTCTAGTCGCTTCGCTTTATAAGGCGACTTGTACGTACCGTCTTCGATGACGCGCATTCCCCCGTTCTAACCCAGTGCTTTACTTCGCAGGACAAGTACACAACCAGCGCCAGGCTCTCCCTCCACCACCATCGGCGTGCCCCCGCTTCAGCGACAAGCTGGACTACTCGCACCTCCTAAAGCTCTTCCTTGCAGGACATCTGCATGCCCCACCATTATCGTGAGCGTTCGCGCCTGCTGTCCTGATCGTATCCTTGAGCCCTCGCACGACAGCGAGCTGTGTCGGGACATACACGCGCATCGCTCGCGACATACATGCCCGTTTTCCTACTCGCCCCCACTGCTTCGCCCCTCTTGTGTCTATCGCGGACACACCCGCACGCCCTCAGGCTCACTTTACATTGGCATCACCACGTTTCCCCTCCTGGACGTGTGCGACCGTACTCGCCATCGCACAGACGCATAGCCCGACGGAGGCCGATCTCCTGAGCATGTCCGCACCCTTTGGACATTTTTCCGATCTGCGTAGGCGTCGTCGAGGCGCACGAAGTGGGGACGGAAGCCATGGACTCCTTCGAGCTCGGGAGCATCCGCTTCGTCCTTTCGCAGAGCGGAACGTGACAATTCACTTCATGTCGTGTCGATCAATGCCAACATCGACCACCTCGGGGTAGTATTTGGTGCCGTAGGGTTCTGCAAGCTATTGTTGATGCTGCGACAAGGCGTCATTCCGGCCCAATCTCGTTGAAGACTTCGCCCATCGCGCCCCTGGATGTCGAGTCATAGATACGTTGCAACCCCGTGTGTCTCTCATGACGGCCATGGATACGGATCCGCTCCGAGGGTGCTCAACAATTATGGCGCGTCGGCTTCGAACGGGGCGCTCGTGCTCGAGGGGTATGTCAACTCGCAGTTCCGTGGTCTTCCTCACTCTCCCGTTCGGACGTCGTCATACACTTCCGTGTTCGGCATCTCAGCGAATGCGAAAATTTCCTCTTCGACAACGACTATCTGGGCGATCAGGACGACGGCGCAATATCATCATTCACAACAGAGATCTCCATTTCCCGACTGTCGCAGAAATTGGGGTTACAAAGAACATGATGTATTCGATCTGCACACACATTGAAACGGAATTGTGGATTTTAGGATTGCGTTCGTCTTTTTAGTTTCGATGTGGGAGGTCATGTTCCGCGCTGAACTTGGCAACAGTGATCGTGAGCGCGCGGTTGCACTGCTCGAGCGGCTAAAGGAACGGTACGTCGTCGTTTGCGCGCACTTTTTGGATTGTCGACCTCTACCTCGTCTTCCAGACACTTGGTGTATGACCGCATACGAAGCATCTTGCTCGACGACGCGGTGTCATTTGCGACTCTGATTGGCGGTCTCACCACAGACCGACATGCTTGCTCGTCGCACTCCTCGGGTAGTACAACAACAGTGTTCGCGGGAAAATCTACGCACTTGAACTTCTTCAAGGACATGCTCTAGCGTCTGAGCGAGGAGGTTACACCAATATCCGAAAGGTCCAGGAGCTCACAAAGCTTGTACATTGCCACTGTTGTCAAGGAAGAGGGCTACTGGCTCGGTGGCGGAGGCGGGTATACAGCTGAGGGAGTCGATATCACCTTGGAACAACAGATGAGTCCACCGATTCATCTGACGCGTACAGTGGTTGTACAAGAATATTCTAGGAGGAAGTTGGCGAAGCGTGACGTATCGTAGTCTGGTATGAGTCAAGATCATCGCGGCCGTACACGCTCGAGATGATAATGAAATTGACGCCGTCATTCAAGTTAGTACATTCTCGCGGACGTACTTTTCGCTGCGGTAAAGCCACATACTCTAGGCGAGTTCCATGCCCGCGTTCTCCCGTCCTTATGATCG
>JBBPOM010001241.1:0-12501 GCA_038091455.1 Leccinum uliginosum | reverse complement strand
ATCAGAATAAATCATGTGATTATGGAAGTCAATCATGGGAATATTTTCGCTCCAAATTTTAGTCCAGGTTAGGAGGCAAAACATTGGTTAGTCTGGGTTAGGAGGCAAATATTGGTTAGTCCTGGTTGGGAGAGTCCTGGTTAGGAGGCAAATATTGGTTAGTCCTGGTTAGGAGAGTCCTGGTTAGGAGGCAAAACAATGTTAGTCTGGGTTAGGAATATTGACAAAGACATTGGTTAGTCCAGGTTAGGATTCCTGCTTTGATAGTTCTGGTTAGTTACTTGGTTATGCTTGAGTGTCTGGTTAGGATTCCTGCTATGTTGAGTCTGGTTAGTTACTTGGTCAATGGAGTGACTCAAACACAGCCACATATCTGTACAGTCTGTAGTCTCTGTAGTCTCTGTATATGTCTGGTTAGGATTTCTGCTTTGTTATGTCTGGTTAGTTACTTGGTTATGAAGTTGATGTCTGGTTAGGATTTCTGCTTTGTTGTGTCTGGTTAGTTACTTGGTCAATGAGTGACACAGCCACATATCTGTACAGACTGTACAGAGATGACCCTGTGCAGTCTGTAGTCTCTGTATACTTTGAAAACCATCAATAAATATTCTTAGACTTAGTGAAAGATAAAGTGATACACAGCCACTACTACTAGTAGTGTTGCCATGGTCCGGTTAACCGGGAACCGGTTCCGGTTTCACTCGGTTTCAGAATGTTTCAGTTTACATAACCAGACTAAACCCCTGATCAACCGCAGTCCCGGTTTTACCCGGTTCAGTTCCGAGTTTGAACTACACCAAACTACATACCGGTCTCGACCAGTTTGAACTGGTCCGGACCAAGTGCAACCGTACAACAGATTGATAGAACAACAGATAAATATATAATTGACGTGTCCATTCTGCTCCTACATCCTCCAGCTGGGCTGTTCCGACAATGTTGCTGGATGGTAACACATTGTTTAGCCCGCCAAGGAACGTGCCCTTGCACGACCACATTTTCGAACACTACGAATTGCTGCAACACGACAATCAGGGGTTTGAGAAACCTTCCGAAGGGCAGACCGGCATTGTCTAACAAGCCAGTTAGCCAATAGACAAACGATCGATAGTGTAACTTACCTTCTCGGAGTCTTCAACATCCCGTCTCGATTTTTCAAACGTTTGCGTTGCGCGGGGGTTTCGGGCACTGCGGCAATGACAGGACGGAACGGAACAAGGCCAGTTGCTTCCCAATCAAATCGAGTCTGATTACCGCTTGACACCGCGTGGAGGTCGCGGAATAATGAACGAATGCGTGCATAGTCAGGTTTTTCGGTGAATGATAGAGTGCGGGCGTACTCTAGGAACTCCGAGAATTCTTTTGGGAGTGTCTTGCACAATTCCTCGTTCGAGACGGTTTGCTTCAGATGGAGAATAGTGCTTTTCCGTATGAGAGCCCCGTCCGACCACGGCAACGATCCGCGAAGAAGGTAGATAAGCAAGTAGGCCAGAGATTCTATGTCATCTCTGCGCCCAAGTTCCTTCCCGAGATGGCTGCTGATAGACGCGAAAGCCGGCGTTCCAACAAAAGGGAGACCTTCGTGGAAGGGGACGTGGATATGGGTGCGAGGGTCCCGGTACCTGTGTGCGACGCCGAAGTCAACGAGGAATAAAGAATCGTGCCCTGCACTGTCCCCGACGAGGACGTTGCTTGGCTTGATGTCACAATGAATGAAGTTTCGCGAATGGATGGCTTCGAGACGGGTAATCTGCAAATGCCGAATGAAGGCGATGGTCCAAGAAGTTGTAGTCAATTCAGGATTTCGCAAGAATAAGGAACGTACCAATTGATCAGCAATCAAACACACGGTACCCAGCGAAAATGTTCGTCCGCACATGTTGAAAGCATCTTCGAGCGAAAGCCCCAGGTAATTGAGCACCAGGATATTGCGGCCAGACTCTAGTCCGAACCAAATGGGCTGAGGGATCCCAGTAGTGCCCCGTAACTGCGAGAGCACGCTGTATTCGTGATCGAGTGATCGATTGTTGGGCCTTGCATTGCTGAGCTTGATAACGAATTGTCGGCGGGTTCCAGTGCATTCAGAGGCCCGAAAAACCGCTCCTATATGCAGCAGGACATTGTCCATAAGTCGTGCATACAATAAACATGGTTACTTACCAGACGCCCCAGAACTGATTTGTTCCCCAAGCTCAAACTGGTGATCGCCACAGAATAGGGTCATTGAGGTCGAATGAGAAGTGCGATAAAGGAGCGAAAGAGAAGTGCGATGAAGAAGCGAAAGAGAAGTGCGATGAAGGAGGAAGTTTGCCTGCAGACGAGGCAATGTTTTCCTCGTGTCTCAGCGCTCGATGTTCAACGTTCAACGTTCGAAGTTGAACGTGTGGCGTGAGAAATATGAATTGACGACAAAGTACAACGTTGCGAGGCGACCGAAATGACTATGTAGTCCTAGTGAACGTAATACATTGTATACTTCTACAGCTACAGTAGTTTCGCAATGTCCGATTCTTCATCGTCAATGCTCTTGATGAGCTCGTCGATAGCATTCCTCGTATCCTCACCCTGGAGTCCTGTCCGATCAGCATCCATGGGTCCTTCGGGGTCATCCATGATCTCCCACTGATCTACCGTTGCATCCCGTGAAAAATCCAGTCGCATCTTCTTGAAGTGATACTTGAGCATTTGAAGAGCTTCCATAAGAATGGGGGTAATCCGGTTGCGCTTCTTCGTGTCCGTTTCGGCGCTGGATGAGAAGATGCGCTCGCAGGGGACTGCCGACGCTTGTATCGGAAGGTAATCCATCGCTATGGCGAAGAGGATCGGATATGTTTTACGGTTTGCCTGTGTGTATTCGCTAGCGTCAGTTGTACAGTACGATGACAAATGAGACGTACATCCCAGAACTTCAAAGGATTGTCCCCTTGCTTTGTTAAGGTGCCTTTGGCGTAAGAACGGTACTCATCATCCACGGTATGGACCAATTCTCGAGTATTCTTTCGGCCTCCCATGTCCTTGATGTGGAGTCGAGCAGCGATAGCGTGAAAGTCTTCGAGGTGTCGAGGCTGGCTTTCCGCAGGCAACTCCTGGGGCAGTAAACCGTGGTATTGGTTCATCTGGTTGAAGTTGGATAATGAGCATATGTTATTCGTATAAGGACGCCGACACCTACCAGATCAAGGATGGTGTTCTTTGCCTTCGCGGCGTAATCTTCGTCCCAGTTGTCCTCCACCCAGCTCAGTCGAACAGAGGGTTCAACAACTAGAAAAACAAATCAGTCGTAGGTACTCGCCGATGCGACAAACGTACACATGGCAACAACATATGCAATAGTGTCATCCATACGACGATAATATTTGGTGGCCCATTCTAGGCCAATGTCGAGCCATGGCTTGAGGCGAGGTTGAGTGTTCTGCAGTCCTTCCCATCCAGTCATGAAGAGCTCGAAATAAGGGACGGACAACCCAAGGCGGGGTAGTTTCTCGCCCGAAACACGATGTTGCACCACATGTGGGACCTGTCGAACGGATCCATTAATTCACGTTCGTCATAGAAACATTCTGCTTACCTCGAGGATCTTACGGAAGTCTTCAAGAACTTGCCATTCCCACTTCGATAATTTCAGTTTCTCTAGATCCCGATGATTGGGTAGGGCCAAAAAGTAATCGACAGCCTGCCATAGATCACTTTAGCTAGCATAGAAATTGTTCAGATTCACTCACCAGGCGCATTTCGATAATACGATCCATCATGGCAAACGTAGAATCCCATCTTGTTTCGGAGTCACGTTTTAACTCGTGTTCGGGGATTTTTTCGACAGCACTTCCGGGAGGTCTGAACCAGTTCTTCACATTCCCTAGTTTGACGGTGTCTAAAAAGTCATCACGCCGGAGCCCAGACGAACGGATAGAAATGACAATCTGGCGCGCCATCTTGACAGGGTTCCGCTTGACAGCGGCAGCGTACAGTGTGCGATCGGCAGCAGAGTCTGGAAATGCATCAGCCCACGTTTCTGCAATCTCCTCGGACATAGTGGCTGAAAATCCATCTATGACGTGCTTGACACATATATGGATAATATGGGGAAAACACCTGATTTGGCGATCGTGTGCATCGAAGTCGATGTCTCGGTCACGCAACAATGTTTCTAGGTGCCGCATGCACGTGTCGTTGTTGGACGCGTTATCCATCGAGAAATGCCCAACCTGGTACTTGATGTTTACGACTTTTCAATTTAAATAAAAAAGAACATATAGGCGTACCTTGCATGTGGCACCGACGCGATCGAGGAGGGACAGAATTGTTCGAGCTAACAAGTTGCCATCGTGTTTGCCCGTTATCCTCGTGAAGCCGATCAACGAGGATCTCATCTCCAAACGATTTTGAGCGTCTTCGGCGATCCAGTGAGCGGTAAGGGCAAGGAAACCGGCCCTGTTGCCCGCTGACCAAGTATCGGCAGTAAACGAAACTCGACCAAGCGACTCCTAGGTGGGATTACATTATATGGGGCAGAGCATAAAAGAGCCATACTTACCCCTAATTCTTTGCGAAGGGCTGCGAGATAAAGCTTCCATGACTCTACAACCTTGTTGCGGAGACTGGTTCGATGGGGGATGTCGGAGTCACGGAGGGATTCTCGGAGAAAGAGCAAGAGCTCCCGGAATTCCTTACACTCTATGAGATTGATCGACTGCACGGGGTAAGTGAAGACGATAGTCTATATGTGCCTAGAAGACATACCTGGTCGTCAGCAACAATAAAGGTGATAAGACGATTATAAAATTCCTCTCTCGAGAAAGCAGGCAAAGATGGTTGGTGATCACCAGGATTCCTTGTCTCCCCCTCACCGACTGTTGATGCCCGTGCACGAAGGCCCTCGAGGGTGCCACCTTCGGCAACTGCTTGTCGCAAATCGGCCAGCGTATACCCGAGCAACATTGCCTTCCTGACACTATCGAGCCAAATAGGCCAGCTGCGTGCCTCAACGAGCTCTAAATATTCGTGAACATGCCACCGATCGAGATGGCCCCGAAGCGTCGAGTTTCCAGACTTGGCCGCATAAACGTACGTACGTCGCACAGCATACTTTCGTTCCCATGCGGCCGGGTCGGCGTCGTGGATATCCCTACAAAGGGTTGTTCATTCAGCGTGAACCCACACGGTATATAAGAATAAAACAATACCTGCAGTGCCTACAAACAGTGTTGCCTTCCGTCCGTTCGAAGAAGTACTGGATGTCGGCCGTACTTGCCGTCTTTGTGGATTGCGTCTGACTAGGGTCAACGAAGGGGTCGTATACTCCAGTTTGCTGATGATGTGCATTGACGATACCAGAAGGGTTAGAGCGAGCTCGAGGGATGTCGTCGTCGTCGTCGTCGTCGTCGTCAGTAAGATCAGAACCTTGTTTGAGGAGTTCACCATCGATATCGATCTCCTCTCCGTCCTCGTCTTCATCAACGGTATGGACCTGTCTAGTGCGAGGTCGTGTCCCAGTGGCACGGGTGGGCGCACGTACTGGTGCCGTAGTTCGTTTGGCCCGACCTCCTCTCCTAGGTACGGTGGACGGAAGAGCAGAGTCTTCGGAAGGGTCCAAAGAAACCGCGCCAGCAGCCTGAGCTTTAGATTTTCTGGCCATAGGGATGAATTGGAAATCTCGAAGTGGAGTTGAGAGTCGTCAAATTTCGGCCACTCACTTTTTCTACTGCCCCGAGGGAGATCCCGGAATAGCGACGCGACAGCGCGGCAATGTGCAACTCGGCAGACAACACATGTTCGGGCAATCACTGGCAGGCGGGAAGCGAGGTGATTTAAGTGATACGGTGTTCAGGTAATCAGGCGGGGATCGAGGTGATTTAGGTAATATGGTCGAAGGAGACGGAGATTACGAAGGAAACGGATATTAAATGATGGCAAGGGAATGGCGCAACTTAAATTACTACATCGAAGTGACTCGGCTACGCTACGGTAGAAGGAAACGGATATTAAATGATGGCAAGGGAATGGCGCAACTTAAATTACTACATCGAAGTGACTCGGCTACGCTACGGTAGGAAACGGGACGGAGCATCGGCAGGGCAGAGATACAGTACAACAAGTAAAGTACAAAGAACGATGGCACTATAAATACTTCACTCCCTTGGCTTTGGAGCGGAATGTCCGATTGCCTCAAGGCAATGTAGACCCTGAATGAGCAGCCGTGCGCGCATGCCTTGGTTTCTTGTGGGAGGCAGCGCCTTGCAAAGAATGCTTACGCTTAGTCGAATGCCACTCTTCGTAACGTTGGTGCGCAGCCCTAAACACATCCGTTCGGAAGGACGGCAGTATTACGCGCCATGGGATACGAAGCGTCGCTTCTGATTGGCGGACACTTTCAATACTTTCATCGTCAGCCTGACTCGCCGTCATTTTGGCGACAACTGAGTCCCTAAGACGTTGTGAGGCACGAGCGAGCAGGCGGTCGACATGCTGCATGTCAAGGGTGGGATAGAGGGTCTAAACACGGATTGGTATGAAAAAAAGCAATGATCGGGTGGACTACGCTTACCCCAACCGCAGAAAACTCGTCTCCAGGAGCTTCAATCACAATGGAACCATCGGGGCGACGAAGGTAAGCCTCGAAGGTGACCCTTGTGATGGAGATCCACGTGAAATCCGCCACCACAACGGGCCCCAAGCTGCCTGCGGGGATGATGGGGATGAAGGTTTGGTAGTCGCGAAGGGGTTGTGAGCGCAATTGGAACACGGGGGAATCTTTGTCTCTGGGAGCCTCCCACTTCGGAGATTCCTCGATCGTAACCATGAGTAAAAGGTCGATTGAGCGCGCGTGTTCCGCAATCCGTTTGAGCTGAGCACGAGTCTGGGAGGGTGAGACGGTAAAGGCTATCTCCCCAACCCACACGGGGAGTACTGGAGGACCTGGTTCCCGAAGAGAGTTGTTTTGTAGCGCGAGTTGATAGTCGGGCACCGCATGTTTCGTTTTGTTGTCGGTGTCCTTATAGGAAAGCTGGGTATTCAGGTCACTTCTTAACGTAAAGGTGACCTCGTCGAGGCCCATGTTGATGGTGTGTGCATTGATGTACTTGCTGAGGAATGCGAGTAATGATTCGTGAGCGTGAGATGGTTTCATAATGAGAAGCTTTTCGACGTTGTCGAGGTAAAGCAACCTGCCGAGTGGGTCAGTCGATGTATTGATTGCATCGCCTTCGATTTTCAATACGGCTTACTTCGCATAAGATCGCGGAAACTGTCTTCTCAGGCCCCGCAAAAAGTCTTCGAAGTCGTAAGGTGTGAAACGTTCGATCACCTGTTGATCTGAATTATAGGATGCCACATATGAGAATTGAGGAACAGACCTGTACTGTGTCGAGCTGTAATTCGGCAAGAGTTGAGAGAGCGTGGTCTGGGATGAACGTTGGATTAAATGACTGATGGATAGCCGAGATGGGAGGTCGCACCTATTTTGACGCTATCTTGTTCATCATCGGCAACCTCCAAGGTTTTCCCATCGTTACAACATGTTTGCACTTTGCACTGCTCGTCATTCGTCGATTTGCGCTGCTTGCTGATGTGAGGGAAAAGGTGGGACTGGGAGATATGTGGACATTTCTTTGTTACTTAGAATAAATGATTATCAGTAAATTGTATGAGTCAACTTTGGAGGGTGGCCAACCTTGTTTTGAGATGATGCGGGAAGGCATCGTCTTTCGCGAGGGAATAAAGCTTCCGCCGCGAGTACGACCCATATGTGCAGAGTATAGCGACGGAACAACGAAATTGCGCAGCGGAGTGCGCCTTACTACAAGGACTGGTGTACAGATGAAGGGGGTTTTGAGACAACAATGATGGATTCCACACCCAACTACATGTGAACTGTTAGTCCTGATTATTAATACACTGCCCAGCTCGCGACAGCGGAGCCAATCAGATAGGGACATTAATCTAGGAAATCTGTGTACCACTCCACATTCCATCTGGCATTTGTACGCTCCTTCGGGACATGTTACGAATCCAAGGTGATGCCGCAAGTGGGTCGGAACAATGGCGATCGATAAGTGGGAGCTAGGAAAACGACAAGAATGGAGAGATAAGTTAGTATAGTGAGCAGGATGGCTATCGAGTGATGGACGAACCGTGCGGCCGGCGAGGTCCAGATGGTATGAAGACTCGTTCAATGAGTGCAAGTGCACGAGACGGCTATCCTGCACTGACACAGTGACACAGCAATGTGTAACCTCAGACCTGTGGACTGGTGAGCGAGGATGGTGAGCTTCATTGGCAACAGCGTAAATGAGTTCGAACCTTACAATGAATAAAACGTGACTGTTGCTTGTTGGCGCATGCGAAAACGGACACGTTGACCGCTGACCAGGCTGCAGCACACTCCCAAACGTGAGCACTAAGTATACGGTTCCCGGTTCAGACCTGTTTTGAAACTGCGACCGCGGTTGAAGCGACCGGATTTTGCCGCGGTTGAGTTTGGTTGCTGAGACTCAAAACTGTTGCCGGTTTTGGTTCGAAACTGCCACGGAACCGGAACTGCGGCAACACTAAAGTCTGGAGTAGAGCCGACAGCAGCGGCTGCAGTGAACATATAGTGGCGAACCCATTTAGAACTAAAGGGTTGTGGTGGTGGATCAACATAAAGGTCGTCCATGTTCATATCCTGTAAATTCGTAGGACTCGGGTCTTCCGGAAAAGGAGTTACCTCCATGCTCGGAGTAAGAGGTGAGAGAGGAGTTAACTCCTCCTCAATTGAATCCATAGGAGTCTTATGTAAAAGACCTCGCTCTATTTCAAGCGGTGTTTTATCTCCATACGTATTGTCCTGTTGGACTCGACGCATGGGAACACGAGTAGAAACTCTGGTTCGAGTTGGAGGTTCCTCTCGAGCAACCTGAGAGGGGTGGTGTCGATGAGGACGGACTCTGAACTCAGGAATAGTCTCCGATGGAGATCTTCGTGGTGCTAACCAAGGACGAGGTGTACCTGGTACGACTGGACCAAGTGGATATCGACTGATGTAGTCATCAACTTGTGTATGGTCCAAATCTTCGAGAGGGTCTTGTGTCTCTCGAGGAAGGTCAGGTAACTCATCTCCTTCTTCAGTGTATCGATCAAGGAGTCGTCGCTTGCATTGGTGAACTCGATCAGGTGACGTCTGTTATAGCTGGCCCGGGTAGGGTCAGTTGTAGACTTGAATGCGAAGGCTAAGACTGAGGATTGGCCGAGCAGACTTAACGTCTGGCGAAGCCCAAAGGACTAAGGGTTCTTTCGAGGAGGAACTCACGAAGAGTCACGTCACTCGAAGACTAAGGCTAAGTACACACCCGAGATGGGCAGAGGACTGAGGGGACGAAGAATGAAGGCGCACGAGGATTTGCAAAGGGCACTCGATTGGATTTCAAGTAGCTCTAGCTTAGGGAAATACAAACGATGAGACTGATCCTTAAGTACTACGAGATGGAAGGCGATGGAATCGCATGGAATGGAGGAGTCATCCGCAGTAAGGAATGAGTCAGAAGCTGCGGAGGAGTAAGCGTACATGACGAAGTGATGACTGATAGCTGATGAAGCAATGGCGTCATCATGAGTCAGAAGATCTAGATGAAGATAGGAAGAGATCGGAAAGGAGATAGGAAATGTCGGACCGTCAGCGACGTGGAAAGGAGGACGAAGTCGCTCGAGGTCTATGATACAAAGTGAATATAAAGTAGAGGCGATAGGCGAAGCAAAAGGAAAGAGAAAAGAGGTACATAGAGAGTCTCGGAGACAATCGTAACAACGTCTTGAAACGTGCTTCCTTATCGGTACGTGCTTTTCCTTTTCGAAGAGGAGAAAAAGGATATAAGGTCTCCGACATCTCTTCCGTGTCAGGGAAGTTCTTCCGTCAGTGGAAGTGGAGGAGGTGTCGGGAATTTGGGAGGGATTTCTTCCTCTTGTTGTTCCTCTGGTGAAAATAATTCCCAATTATCAGACATGGGATTCCATCGAGGAGTAGGTGTAGGATATGGTGATGGTGATGGTCTCGGAGGACTTGGTAAAGGTCCAACCGGAAATGGTGGTGGAACTGGTGGTGGAAATATGTGGGGTTGTTGGAAGTGTATGATCTGATAGGATAACTCTTCGTAGGCCCATTTCCAGGTGGTCCAGGTAAAGCGGCTTCTTCTTCCGGAACGATAGACTCAGAAGAGTTTGGAATAGCGGAAAGTTCGTCTATTGGTCTTAGTTTCTTAGAACAATAAGGAAATGTACCTTCATAGAAAGTGGCTGTAGAAGATATGAAGACACGTCGACGAGTAGGACACCAGAAGCGATAAGCTTTGGAGCCTGGTTCGTAACCAATAAATACCATCTCCTCCGCCTTTGGTGCCAATTTGTTAAGTCGTTGGTCCTTTGGTATGAATACATAAGCTTTACAACCGAAGACTCGGAAGTAAGAAACATCAGGCTTATCTCCATTAAAGATCTCTGAAGGAGTCTTCCAACCATGACGACGCATGGGTTGTCTATTGTAGATATGTAGTGCAGTTTCTGCTGCGTCTTGCCAGAATGAATTTGGCAGACAAGCATTCAAGCGTATAGCCTGAGCTTTTTCCATGATGGTTCGGTTGAATCTCTCTGCTCGACCGTTCTGTTGTGGCAAGTGCGGAACAGAGTATTGGCGAGAGATACCTTTGGACGTGAAGAACTGTAAAAGCTCTTGTCCAAGATATTCCCCCCCACGGTCCGAACGTACAAAGGTAACGGGCAGACAAGTCAAGGTCTCCGCATGGAGAACCAAGTCACGAAAGTGTGCAGCAGTGTCACTCTTGCACCGTAAGAACGCAAGGAAAGCAAAGGCACTACAGTCATCAATGAAAGTGAGAATGTAGCGATTACGAACGCGCGATTCCGTAGGAAGCTCAACAAGATCAGTATGGACCAAACCAAGGACACAGGAAGACCATTTGGCGGAAGGACCAAGAGGACGTTCATGGGCTTTGCCCAGCTGGCAACCATGACAGGGCGGGAGGGCTTCAGCAGAAGGAAGGGAAAGTTTTGGAACTCCTTTGGTATTCGTCGAAGCATGTCGAAGAGCGTTATCGGAACTGTGTCCGAAACGGTGATGCCAAAGTTCGAATGAAGTCACATCCTGCAAGGAGTGTACATCCGCAGTAGGAGTGAACGTAGTCGTCCGAAACCAGTGAAGAATATCGCCAGGTGATGAGGCAAAAGCCCGAACCACAAGGCGTCCTCGCTTGTCTAAGATTTCAGTCGTCTTGCCAATCAAGGTCTGGTAACCTTGTAATCCTAACTGATTCATCGACAAGAGTCGACAAGAGGCGTCTGGTGAATACCAAACACCATCTAAGGTAAGTGGTTCATCTCGTTGGAATGCTTTTAGGAGAACGATCCCAGGTCCAATTATTTTGATTGAAGTACCATCAGCTATACGAGCATATTTGGTATCATCTCCCAAGACCGTGAAGTCTGTTTCAAAAGGGGTAATATGATCAGAACAACCTGAGTCGATCATCCAATGATCCTTTAGAAACTCCATAGATCGGGAAACATTATGAGAACTAGATCCCACTGAGTAGCAGTCACAGCTGTAGTCGTCATTATCATAGCTAGTACAATCATGTAAACCCCAGTCGTCATAGTCGGGATCGTAAGGCCTATTGGCACACTCTCTAGAAGTATAACCAGACTTCCAGGAACCGTCTATGTTTCTCCGACTATCTCCATGAAAATGGGAAATCTGCCTTTCTCGTGCTCGTGGAATCTGGTATCGACCAGATCTAACATCCACCTGTTGTCTCGCATAAGAAGGGATTCTTTGTGGTGGAGCAAGAGAAGACCGACTGGGTCCGGCTTGGTTAAAGCCGTTGTCCTGATATGTAGCATTAGCTAAGGTAGCCTCAACGAGAGAAGATTGCGCCACTTGTATCATCTCGGATGGGGTCCATCCGGCAACTGCAGTAGTGGATCGCTTATCCTCCTCATCGGCTTCCGTAACCATAAATTCATTGGCGTACTCATCATAAATGATGGAAACGTCTGCAGTATCCTGTTCTTGAGGGATCCCAGACGCTAGGTTTTCATCGTCTGGTAACTCCACAATCATGGACTCTATATCCACAGTGCCATCATCGATGATAGCTAGTGTTTTAAAGTCCGGTCCAGTCCGGTCTTTTGCCTTTTTTGGCAAAGACCGGACCGAAACCGGTCCTGGGAATTTCCTGATATGGAAAAAACCGGACCAAGACTGATAAAAACCGATGTTTCGGTCTTTGTCGGTCTTTTGCCGGTCCGGTTACGGTCTCGGACCGGTCTTCAGGGTTGTGAAAATTACTACGGATTCCCGGCTTCCGGCCCATATTTTTTTTATCTAAATCGGTTCAGGGGTCGCTGAGATATGATTGATTTAAGAATGCATGTCATTCTCAAGTATATCTACTTAGAAAATCCATTTCGGAGAATACAATAGCGTGGGATCGGCGCTTAGGAGTGGCTGTACCG
>JBBPOM010001238.1:0-12516 GCA_038091455.1 Leccinum uliginosum | reverse complement strand
GGTCGGATAACATAAAACCAACCTTCTTCGATCTTCTTGAGATCGTATTTAAGGCTATCAAAGCGTCGCCGCAAGGTGTCATTTTTCAGATTGAGCTGAAAGATGTTTCAGTTCCCGCAACACAGACTTTGAGAGGCGCTACCATTGAAAAGCCAGCAAAGATGTCCTTCACAAAGACCGAAATACGAAGTGGTGCTTCGTAGTCTCCGAGCGTCACTGCATTGACGGCAAGCCGTGACTATGGAAGTAGTGAGTTGAAAAAACCATTGCTCTACATTCGGAGACACTGAAGATCAATAAGCTGCATTTACCAACTCATTAACAAGACTGATGAGCCCGTGCAGATAGTCCTCCACAGCTATTGAGAACCTATCTGCCCACCCTTCTTTTACTTGGAAGGTATGAGTACACTGAATTGGCAGAGCAAACGGCTCACTTCCTAGTACCTCGCTAGCTTGGGCAAGCGTGATGAGGGAACCATTGCTCAAATACTCCACTAGGGCGGCGGAATATATCGCTGCACGGAGAGAATTTGACCACATGTCCTTCCAGCGCCAATATTGATTAGGAGGGACACTGGATGCGAGGGCAGCGGTGATAACATGACAACTGCGCAAAATCGGTTGGACCGAATCGAGCAGCGGCGGCACTTTAAGTTGACTGAGTTAAATGACAAGTGAGGAGGACGATCGGAGACAAACCAGCGTCTCTGGGGGTGGAGTGAATCTTGTTCAAGATCCCAACCATGAGGCGGGTTTGCTTGTCTAGATCAGACACTTGATCCTTGATTTTCTTTTACGGGTCACCAAAAATTATGGTGCGATCGTGTTTAAGCGCCATACCTCTCTGATTTCGACATCTTGCTCGAGGAGTTCGTTAAGATGATCTACGTCCTTCGCATCCATGTGTCACTGTTGGACACGTCACGCGCGTGTCCGGCTCCGACACAACCATTTGACCATTTGTGGAACACTGGCAAACAACCTTGAGTCATTCCATCTTTTTTGTTCCAACTTCTTCTTTCATGACCACGACTAGCGAGGTAGACAATGTCAAAGCCATACTCGCCAAGCTTCGCGACGCGCCCGTCAATTCAGCGGATTGCTCAGACTCAACACTAGCCCCAATCTTCGCCTATCTCATGAAGGTCCCATCCAACAGTTCAGACAAATGCTACCATTGGTTTTGCTCCCGTGCGGATCAGGTCACTGTCAATGCCGCCACTTTTCTCCTCCGGTTGTTCGCCTATGCCAGCCCCAATGTGAACGAATGGAGAACTAGGATGATAGGGTGCTTGGCGGGGTGTTGTGCTTGTGTAAAGGCCTTTTGCGAGGCCAAGGTTACGTCTCGATCAACGTGAGTTCTTTTCTTCTTTGCTTACGATCAGACGGAAAGATTGAGGAAGATTGCTTGTGTTCTCACTTTCTGACCATGGTCAGACATGATGAAGCTTGTTAGCTGACCCAGAAATTAGGTATTTCGGGGCATTTTCCGATGACATCCTCCGGAGATTCTATGAGAGCTTTGACGACTGGGAGTTGAAAGTCGTGAAGGATGGCCTAGCTTTGGCTGGGGTTGGTTCCGGCACCGCACGAAAGAATTCCTCTGACTTGGGCAGCGTGCCGCCTGCGATAATATACCATGCGGTCTCGAATTTGCACATCCTCCAGGATCCCAACGTCCTTGCAGTAGGACGTACTCGACCCTCAGTCTCAAGTTGGCCAACAGACGTTCCACCACCCGGACTCTTCATTCTGATGTTCGACGAAATTCCAAACGTGAGACAGTGGTCAAGGTCTTTTGTCTCTGGTTGTTCCGAGATTCCCATGGCCAAGGACCATTTCGTCACAGGACACGAGGTAGCACTCCGAGTTATATTTAAAGCGATCGCGAAGACCTCAAGTCCAAAAGATGCCTCTGTGTTGCACATATCTTCGATAGAGGGAGAATCTTTTTCCGAGGGCTCTTTTTTCTTAACGTCGGATCCAAATGAAATATGGGCCGGGTTTTGTCAGGTTCTTCGTCAAATACCCACTGAAGTGATATTGCGTTCAATTGGAGGAGCGAATTGTCGAAGAGTTGTCACAAGTCATTTGCATGACGTGGGTCCCCGTAAGTGCATCAACTTTCATGTCTCAATGCATGGTCGACTTATATAATTTTGTTAGAGTTTGCGCACATTTTAAAGTGCCTGCTCTTGCTTCTTAAGCGCCTAAATACTGGTCTTTGGAAAGGCGAGGCACCCGAGTTCCCACAGGTCGTGTTCGATTCCATCAAGGACAACCCATCCTATATTAAGTTGATCGAGGAAGTTGTTCTCTTAGATGAAAAACCCTGGTTTCTTTCGTGGTTTGGTGAATATCTACTATCGCTGAAGGATTCTGGCGTATTTGGAGATGCGCTCGCAAAAATTATAGACTTGCTTTGTGAAGAGCTCCAGCACGAAAGGTTCAAGGACGCTCGTCCCATGGTCATGTCCGCTGCTATACGAGTTAGCTTTGAGCCCGATATCTCTGATAACGTTTAACACTAATACTCAATAACAGCTCCTCTCTTTACTGGTCCGTAAAAGCCAAAATGAAGAACTGGCTCGTCATCGTCAGGCAGTGTCCAGTGTTTTGGATATCCATGTCGACACTTTCGTATCGGTTGCTTTCGGGCACCGTTATGCAGACGACGAAAAGTGGAAGGCTGCCCGCAATGCAGCTCGTGATCTCGTAACAGCAAGCCTCGCGCGAGACGTGCGAGAGATCACAGGCGCAATTAACCAGTCATGCGTATTTCTTGCCGGTCACGCCGACACCTTCTCCATATGCACCGTGCGGGAGGATATGTGGACGAAGACATACGAGGCCTTGCAGACGAATGATGCAGATGGTGCTGCCTCTCTCCTCGATCTAATCGCTCAATACGCACATCTGGACGTTCTGAACGCCCGAGCCTACAAACCAATCTTTTCGAAGCCAAATGCACGAGTCGCCTTCGATGCCGTCAATCGCTCTCTACAAGTTACTAGACAAGGCTTTCTCGAGACCATTTCCAAATTTGCCAACTACAATCACCCTTCTTTCTTGCGCGATGTTCTTCGTCGTCCCGAGGTTGCTAAGCACGTCATGACCCTTATGTTATCTCCAATCGATGATGTTCAAACGACTGCCAAGACCCTGGTCGGGCAAACGTTTGATGTGGACGTCCGTCTCGATTGCTTCCGCGCACTACTCGCCAATCTACCTGACCCCTCCCTCTCCGCCATTTTCGGGTTCCTCGAAAAGTTTGTTCGATATGCACCCCAAGTGACCGAGGCGTGCAGTTTGTCGAAATCCCTTGTTCAATGTCTCACAGACATCATCGAAGTACTTTGCTCTGGCCCAGATGGTCTGCTGCATTCAAACGATTTCTTGCGACCTGATGATCCACAAGGTCCCGCCGCTCAGCTCCCTCAGCTGTGGACACTCATGACGCAGGCCATCACGGTGATATTTAAACGAACTCCTCTTTGGGCGGACTACTTCGAGATACCCGACATGACAGTATGGATGCGGGACGCACTTATTTTTGGTCGGGATATGCTGGCACAGTGGAGGGTGATGGAATCCGCCGCTGTCGCATTCAAAGAGAGGGAGTCTGCTGCGCCATCTCGGAAGCCATCCAAGCTATCTCGGGTGGGGAAGCGGATGATGAACGATCTTCAACCTGTTCTACCCGAGCTAGCACGGTGGCTTCGATTATCGGACGAGGAGCTGCTGCATCAATCATTTGCTCTTATTCAAACTGTCTTGGACTGCTTTCGGACGACCGGTGTGCCGCCTTCCGAAGCAGGTCTGGCGAAGTTGAACAAGCACGTGGATGATGCTCGTAAGAAGACGCAGGGGGCCCCGAGGACTCGACTCGACTCGACTCGTGTAGCGAAACTCGAGGATGCTCTAGCAGCGTTTGAGAGCGACGATGACGACGTCGAAATCATCTCGGTGACGACTGCCGGTAGCCGGGCTTCGGCTCCTGCGCAAAAAGAAGCCAAATCTCTACGCAAAGAGGTGCAGACCACGCTCAAGTCATCGGCTACCCAGAAACCTGCAAAAGCTCCCCTCATAGACCAGGTCAAGGCGGAGACCCCTGCGTTCCCTACTTTCCAGAGGACACGGGCACCCGCCGTTTCTGGACCCAGTAACCCACCTCCGATTCGCAACGATGCACCTAAAGCACCACAGCCGATGGAATTATCTTCCAGTGATTCGGAATCGGATGCAGATGCTGGGGGAGCAAAAGGTTTGGCAGCCCTTGCCAAATTTCAAAAGTCCCCCAAAGTCCGCAAGCCCACTGAGAGGCGTCAGATCAAATTACTCAATGTTACGAATCAGGCCAAGAATGCTACAATGGAACGACTTCATCGAAGGGACGACGCCCGCAGGAGAGCAATGCGGCTCAGACCAGACATTTCTGGGCTTCATCGCGTTCTATTGTCTTGGGATTATGACCATGATGGCCCAGATCCCCCCTCACGAGGAGCAAAGCCAACGCTACTTCATATCCCAGACAAATTTACAGATCACCAGCAGTACCTCAGGGTATTCGAGCCGCTCCTGCTGCTCGAATGCTGGGCTCAAATTGTCCAGTCGAAGGAGGTGCATCAGCCATTGTACGAATGCAAGATTTGCTCGAAGCAGTACACAGACGATTTCGTTGACCTCGATGTCACCACATCTGAGGTTCTGCCGAAAGACTGGCGTCTGTCAGAAACCGATGTAGTTCTCCTCAGACATCCTTCTGGGAAATTTTCACTCCTTGCTAAAACCCAATCATTTCGTACTACCCCGATGGGTGGGCAAATGGCTCTTCGATGTTTCGTACCCAATGGAGTTGATCCTGGTTTGCAAATCAACAGTATCTGGACTATAAAGAAAGTGTTTAGGTATGTTGATTCTTTGGTGAGCACACTCTTGAGGCTGACTGTTCTGCAGTTTGGCTACTCTGCACCGCGAATACTCTGCTTTGGTTGCTCTTCCTTTCTATGATGCTTTCCAGTCGATCATGCAACCCCGCGTCGCCGCAATGCCAAGTCTAGATAACCATGACATCAACCAGGCGATGACAACCTACCGAGTCAATGAGCCTCAAGCGAGGGCTATTCTTAGTTCATTACGAGTGCAAGGATTTGGATTGATTCAAGGGTATGTGGATTTGTCCGTTTCGTTGGTACAGCATCTTAGATACCTTGAAGCCCGCCTGGCACAGGAAAAACTTCCACTATATGTGGGTTGGTCGAGGCCTTCTTGTCACGACGACCTCGAGCCACGACTGCTATACACGCGGGGCGCAACTCCACACAAGCCGACAAAGGGCCCGTACAGAAAATTCTTCTATGTGCGCCAAGTAACGCGGCAATCGACGAAGTCGCCAGTCGGCTAAAGGAGGGCTACCGAGGTGCTGAGAAACGCGGGAACCCCATCAAGGTTGTCCGGATCGGCAGCGATAAGGCTATTGATATCAGTGTCCGCGATATCGCACTGGACTACCTCGTGGAGCAGAAGATGAACGGCGAAAATGTGCCAGGTTCCTCCGACGACGCTGGAAAGCAAATAGCACTTCTTCGGCAGGAGATCGAGTCTGTCAAACGCGCTAAACAGCAAAAGTTGGAAGAGCTAGGTGCGGTGCAGAATAACACTGCAAGGATCCTGGCCATCGAGGAAGAAATTAAGAGGTTGAATTCTCGCCGAATGGCCTTGACCCAGCAGTTTGATCGTTTGAAAGACAAACAAAAATCCGACAATCGAACTATGGACGCTGTGCGAAGGCGATTCCGCCTCGAGGTTATGCAAGAGGCAGATGTAATTTGCTGTACGCTGGCAGGATCTGGCCATGAGTCGATCGACCAGTTGGAGTTTGAGATGGTTATTATTGATGAGGCTGCACAAGCGGTTGAATTGACATCGTTGATCCCTTTGAAGTTTCACACTCCAAAGTGCATCATGGTTGGAGGTAAGCTTTCATAGACGACTTGCGATGTGATGTGGAACGTGACGTGTTGTTACAGATCCTCAACAGCTCCCGCCGACCGTGCTCTCCCAAGAGGTAACGAATATCCTTTCTAAAGCTTATCTCGTCCTGATAATCCCTGTTTAGGCATCTAGATTTAACTACAACCAATCCCTTTTCGTTCGTCTGCAAAAACACCGCCCAGAAGCCGTTCATCTATTAAGGTGAGCTGGGTGTAAAGCTTTTCGAACGACGCTCTGAAAGATCCAACAGTATTCAGTACCGTATGCATCCAGAAATCAGTCTCCTCCCCAGCCGTCTGTTTTATCAAGGTCGTCTACTTGACGGACCCGACATGGCCACGAAAACCAGACAACCTTGGCAGACTCATCCAAAGTTTGGTCACTATCGCTTTTTCAACATCGCCCGCGGCCAGGAGGAAGGGACCATTGGTCATTCCATGAAGAATGTGACGGAAGCTCAAGCGGCCGTCGCACTCTACGCGAGGTTACGCAAAGAGTTCTCGACAATCGATCTCGACTTCCGGGTCGGCATCGTCTCGATGTATCGTGGTCAGGTAGTCGAGCTTCAGCGGACATTCGAGCGGAGGTTTGGAGAGGATATCCGTGGAAAGATACACTTCCATACGGTCGACGGTTTCCAAGGCCAAGAAAAAGACATCATCATCCTTTCATGCGTACGCGCTGGCCCGGGCGTACAGTCCGTTGGCTTCTTGGCTGGTACGGTTCGTAGATGCTTGGATGAAACGCGCGACTGATATTTTGTTACCTAGATGTCCGCCGAATGAACGTAGCTCTCACCCGAGCCAAGTCCTCCTTGTTCATCTTGGGACATGCCGCGACGCTCGAAAGAAGCAACGCAGACTGGAAAGAAATCGTGAACGATGCCAGAAATAGGACGCTGCTGACCGATGTAAGCTACATCCTCATCTCTCAAGTAAACCAGCATTCAGGGTTTTGCACCACATATAGGCGGACACGTCATACTTCACAGAGCCGACCGCCACGGGGTCAGCCCGACCTGCTTCGCCAACAAAGGCCAGCAAACAGCGAGCTGTTCCCCAGGCTCCAGAACCAACGGATCTTGCCACTCCTCAGAGTCTGGCTGACTCCATCCGTGCAAAACCGTTGTCACAGAGGCTCTCTTCTAATCCAATCAGCTCAGTCTCGGACGAAACCGCCACCGGTCCTCGGATGGTCCATCCCCTGCCAAAGAGACCGTACGCCGAGGAACCGACTTCGTCGACCAAAGAACACAGACAGATGCCTCCACCGCGTAAGCGACCCAAGAAGGGCAAGGGCAACAGTATCTTTATCCCCAAGAAACCCAAGCCATAGATGTCGTACACCGCACGAAGTCATGATCTTTTAACTTATACATTCTCGTCCTCGCATGGAACATCTACATAGATCACCCTTGCATTGTTCGGTTGCACAGGATACCATGTATTCTTATTCGTCCCTATGAATCAGAAGCTCTTATCGGTGATAGTTCCCATTGATCGGGTCCAAATTTCGGTATCGTCATGAGTGTACCTGAGCTGTTTTTTGCGGGTTTGGTGAAGGTGCAAAGCGTCTTCCCGAGAGTAGGAAGCCATGCCGGGTTGATCAGCGTCAGTCCTGCGGAGGTTGTCAGACAAGATTCCAACTAGACTTTTGGGGCAGAATCACACCTTTGAGCCACGGTCTAGTCGTCCTGACGATCTCAGTGAAGACAATGTAATCCGGAGGGGCCATTTGTGCAAGGACAGACGAAGGATGTATAAATACGTCCTCTTGGACGCCCATCGCTCCGTAGGGGACACCCTTCGCAATCGAGTACTGAACTCCGGTTGCTGACTTCTTTTGTACGAGCTCTTTCCGAACGGCTACTTGATCGATGAACGCAGCAGCCAACAACTGGCGAAGGATTTTCAGCTACAAGGCATCGTTCAGCCATGACAATAAGTAACAACTGATCAAGCGAATGACTTGTGTTTTATTGGGTGGTTGGAGCGGTTGCGCAAGGCCTGTCTCGACGCCGGGAAAGGTCGCGCTTACGATGTTGCAAATTTGAGTTCTCAACTTGTGGATCTCTTCCATAGCCTTGACATCATGTCAGTCGACGAGATACAAAGACGAAAACGGAGTCATACTTTTGGTCGAACGAAATGGTCCGAGCAAAATTGGAAACCACCTCCAGCAAACTCGTATGCGCCAACGACTGAAAGTATTCGGAAGACATCGCTTGTCGATCTTCCCAAGGAAGCGTGTAGCTAGGAAACGGACCTTCAGTGGCGGGCGGAGAAGACTTGCTTACGCCGACGGTACCTGTTGGGTCTCGAAGAAAGCCTTGCGACGCGCGCTCCGGACTTCTTTTGCCTTGACACGTTCGCTCTTGATATGCCCCAATTCGCCGTCGCCGTCGCCGTCATCGTTGTCCTCGGCCAATCCTTCTTCATGCAAAAAAGGATCACCTACTGTGAGGATGGATACCATGGCGATTACGTATGGCAAACAACCGTGCTGTTGACCGGCAACCAGCATTCGAGAATATCGAGGAGAAAGGGGGAACAAACTCATTGACTTCCCGAGCGCCGTGATCCTGCCTCCGATCGTGGCCGTGGCCACTTCGGGGGTCGCTGAGGATACGAGCGGTGTACTGCTCACCGCACCAAGATGAGTTAGTACTGTCTCCGCTTTTTTCAAAGCTTGTGTGTCAGGAGGTGTCGGGAAAGGGAAGTTCACGACAGTATCGATGCCCATGCTCTTCATTTGAAGTACAACGCCTTCTATGGGCGTACGAAGGATCTCAGGTTGCGAGAATGATTCGAAATAATTTTCATAGAGCGCGGATGAATAGAGCCTGTAGCAGTGCCCAGGTCCCGTTCGCCCGGCTCGACCGGCTCTTTGCGCTGCGGAGGCCTTCGATATCCAGTTCACCTGGAAGGACTGTATGCAGCTCGTAGCATCGTATCTGCGCTGACAATCCCTGTCAACGAACGTATTGGCTGTCACAACAAGTAGCTCACCTCTTTTGCTCGCCCACAGTCGACGACATATCGAATTCCAGGAATGGTCAACGATGTTTCAGCTACGTTGGTCGAAACCACAACCAGACGGTGTCCAGGCGGCGGCGGGTCGAAAACCTTCATCTGCTTATCGCTAGGAAGAAGAGAATACAGCGGAATGACGTGCATTGGGGCTAAAAGAGCATGCATTCATGGACGCGAACAAGGATCTGGGGATCCGACTCACAGTCGCTTTCTTCAACCTCTTCGGTGGCATCCTCATCAGGGCTATCCAAAGCTTCTGGATCTTCTTCAAGGACGCCATCGTCTGCATCTAAAGCCAGATCCTGATCACTGTCACCCAATTCTACGTCTTCCGCCTCCAGGACAACTTTGGGTTAATTAATAATTGCTTTTATACGGATATCGAGACGGCATACCTTCCGCCGCAGCGGCCGTTTGCGGCGGATCTGGAGGTTCGTCCGTAAAAAAGGTAGAGGCATTCACCAACTGCCTTCTGCGCATTCGTGCCCGAATAGTCTTGTGGCTGAACTTTGCTTCCAAGGCCCTGCAGACTCCAGTTATTTCGTTCTGGCCCGTCAAGAAGATCAAGATGCCGCCTGGGGGTAGGCGAGAATGGATCTTGGCAGTCTTCTTGATCGCTTCCTTGACATAGTCCGAGGGTGTTCGGCGGTTGAAATGAATCGTCACCGGATGTTGGCGTGCGGAAACGTTGATCACAGGAGGAGGCGAGGGAAAGAGGAGCTTGTTCTCCGAAAAGTCGCTGACTCGGAGCGTGGCTGACATGATGATCAGGCGCAGGGGTTTTACTCTGTCTTTTTTGTCCTTCCACATCTGCTCTCGCAACTTCAAGACACGGCTGAGCACGCCGATGATTATGTCCGTATTCATGCTTCGTTCGTGAGCTTCGTCGATGATGATCACAGAGTAATTAGATAATAGGAAGTCGGTGGCTAGTTCGCGCAACAGAATACCATCGGTCATAAACTTGATCGTGGTCGAGGGAGATACGGTGGCGTCGTAGCGAATTTGGTAGGAGACCCGTGAAGAAGTTAGAGACAGTTCATACGCAACGCGTGTAGCCATTGAAATCGCCGCAACCCGTCGAGGTTGTGTTACGCCGATGATGCCTGGGTTGTCTAAAAAGCCAAAGTCAGCATGTCATGGCCCAGCTCAAGCTCCGAACCCACCTCCATCAGGATTCCCGAACCCAGCTTCATATAGAAACTGGGGTACTTGGGTTGTCTTTCCACTACCAGTTTCGCCACATATAATCACAATGGGGTGCAGCAAAATAGACTCCATGATGGGTTGCTCCTCTGCTGTGATAGGCAACATTAATCGGGATTCCTCGACGTCCGTCGGTCGCTTGACAGAAATGACTTTCACTTTCTTTCCAGACGAAGAGCTCGAAGATTCATGTGGTTTCCTCGATAGAATTTCTGCTAGCGCCGTGGCAGGCAATTTCAAATCCTCCCCAAGCGGACCACGCATCACGCCATCGTGAGGCGAATGCAGAACCTTGCGTTTCTTCGGAGAGTATTGTACAGTAGAGTTTTGGATTGGTTCCGCCAGAGTTAGTGGTTCGTCGACGGGGGCAACATAACCCTTGGCCGCGGAGAGCTGCTTCATCGCCCATGTCTTGAAGTTTGTACTCTTCACGGAAGCAGCATTGACCTCGACATGAGATGAACTGCTCTGGTTCGAATCACTGTCTGATGCCGACCCTGAAAGGGCATCGGCCTCGGTGTCGTCCTCTTCCCCCGTGTCGTTTGCAGAATCTGAGCTATCGAACGACGAATCGGACGCGGACGCGGACGCGGGTTCGTGTCTAGGTTGTGCAGATGGCTTCGACCACCGACGAAAGTTTGTCTAGGGAAACATAAAGAGCATACGGACTACAAATCATCGATTGACCAACCTTTTGATCAGCCTTTTTCTTCTTTACAACGCGAGGGGCCATCGAAGTACCATCGGGATTTCGTCTGAGCGCACCGCCAACGACAACAGTTTGTGTTGACTTCTCTGGCGCGGATATAACGGTGGACATGTCCACCACTTGGACTTGACCTGGGATAACATCCGGTGAGTCGGCGCGAGCATCAGCAGCATCGTAATTCATCACGTCGAGTTCCGCGTCTTCATCATAGGTGTCAGCATGTTCCAACGCAGAAACATCATTGTCACGCCGTCTCCGTTTGTTGGCTCGACCATCCACGAGACGTCTAACATCTATGTCCTCGCTTTGGTTCAACCGTTCCCGATGAGAGATTGCCTTCCCTGTCCCAAGCGTTGAAGAGGACTGCAATTCCAAAGTCGGTATTGACGCCTGGGTCTGACTGTACAACTGAGTGAAAGAACAAAAAAAGGACAAAGTGCGTCCATACGCCAGTTTCTCAAAGATCAGCAGTCTCTCCTCTTGTCTGAGTTTTTTGTCCTGTCAAGAATATATGTCAATAAAACGCATTGAAAACAAGAACTTGAAGGGACATGTCTCACGATGTATTTCTCTAGCCTCTTCCTCTTCTTGTTCGACACCTTGCTTTCCGATTGTGCTGCAAGCTACGCCAATGTGGGAGATACACGACATCACGATAGTTGCAACACACCTCTTGGACCAATCTTTCCTTCCTTTCCGTTTCTTTTTGTTCCTGTGATTTCGGAACGATAATTTCTGCGTTGGGGTCCGTGGCCTCTGTTGAGGCAATGGGCTCATGCTGGCGTCGTTTTCCACTTTTGAAGGATCGGCGTGCCCTGGCGTTATACCGCACTTGCTTCATCGCATACGATTCAGTATGATAGCCCGAGTACTCTCGTTACATAAGCACACCATAGTGATTTTGTACTACAACCACGCTCACTCAGTAAGTATGTACAGTAGTGCGACATTTGGTCACATTCAAACGACTCTTATGCAGTCCGACACGTATCCTTCCCTTCAAGTTAACGTTCTTAATAGTTACGGATGTGAAGTTGGGGACGATCATGGTGGACGATTGCGTCGCGCTGGGGTGAGTTGTCGTGACGCCGTGTCATGGTGTCAATGTTACCACTGGCAGCACGCCCGAGTTCGAGTGGTCGCGTGGCCTTCTCACTGGCACCTGTGGGCGCTGGCAGACCTGTCGTCATCGACCCCACCGTGGGGCGGCGTCGTGTCATTGCGCTGTCGCATCGTTGCTGTTGTATCACCCACCCTGTCTGAACGCATCACCGGACTTTCTTCGTTAGTGTAAGTAGACGACAATCGATTGTTTCTTTTTGGTTTTCACCCCAAAACCCACTAGTACTTGGTAAAACCTAATTGTCAATGCCAAGTGGCGTGGACATACAACTCCGACTCTCCGAGTCAGATCTCAGATAAACAAGACATGATCTACCGTCCTGTTGTGCATCTCGTACTACTAATCAGGGTGAAGCAACGACCATAGCGTTGAAGTTGTATGAAGATGGGTTTGCGTCGAATGTGAAATTCTCGGCCTGAAGGTTGATGACAGTTTGACCATTTCTTTCAA
>JBBPOM010001237.1:0-12530 GCA_038091455.1 Leccinum uliginosum | reverse complement strand
TATGTTCGATCCCGAAACTGGCCAAGCTTCCTGCAGGCCTCTCGCATACTTAGATCCCTCCGAAGGCTCTGAATCTCGGAGACCAATCAAACACGACGGTGTGAGCAAAGGACGCCACCGAAGTCATCGCCGCCGGGCTGCAAAAACGACATGACACCATTATGGGAGGGCAGTCTCGTTCGCCAGTGCTGCAAAATAACA
This sequence comes from Leccinum uliginosum, assembly GCA_038091455.1. Classification (NCBI taxonomy): domain Eukaryota; kingdom Fungi; phylum Basidiomycota; class Agaricomycetes; order Boletales; family Boletaceae; genus Leccinum; species Leccinum uliginosum. The sequence continues at coordinate 12,329 of JBBPOM010001237.1, read as the reverse complement.
GAGTACTCTGTTTTGTTTGTCTCTTTCCCTTTTCTTGTTGATAGACGTCGTCTCCTAACTCGAATGTGACACAGTTTCCTAGACAACGCAAAGCATATCGCCTCTAGAACCATTAGACAATGATATCTTTCGACGTGAGTGCACGCCTACGTACGCTAGACATCCAGGAGTACAATATCGATATCACCGAGGGTATGTTGATGTTCTCGACATTCTATGTCAACGCATCAACAACTTCGTTCCAGATGGGGACTCGCGTACCCAGGTACGTTTCTTCCACTTTCCCGCTTTCATGCCACCGTGACTGATCGCTACGTACGCACAGCGTGAAGCGTGGCTACCGTACTTTGATCAAGCAAATGTAATTATCTTCAGTTGGCTCCCGTGGCAAGACGTTGAGCGGAGGCAGTATCATATTGACCGCTTCTGGTTCGTCCCGCCCGCTTCTTTGTTCCGCATAATTAAACCCACTCTGCTAGTCGTTGAACTGCGCTCGGGCGCTGGAACAATCGACTGTAAGCCTCTCTTCTTTATGTTCAACTCATGTCATCAACAATAATCCACACAGCGCAAGTAAGGCCGCATGAGCTCACTTCACTTTCCCTGTCGTACAACGATTACATCCCCAATACAGCGTCAACTCGATCGCGAAGACGAGCGTATACCAATTGCAGAAGACCGACGTTCGCGTAAACTTGATCTGCCCTGGCCTGATCGAGATGAACATGACGAGGAACATGTTTGATGCCACCCTCGAGAAGGGTAAAGCGGGGAAGATCGGTCAAGTGAATCCAATGGGCAGGTACGGGGTCGCGCAGGGTACGTGTTTCGTACTGGCATCCTGAAACCTTACTTCCATGAGTTGACCACGCGATGTAGATAGAGATCGCACAGATTTGTCGAATCGTCTGGTTTGTGACCCGGCCTAGTTCATCTCATTCAGTATGAAGGTATGTGGCCCCATTCCTATTCCCCGTTTTCTGTTCCTCCATGTGATGGAGGTCGGATGGACGGGAGGAGGGCTTTAGGTCGTCGGATGGTCCCTTGATGGCTCAACTGCCGATTGCAATTGCCATCGAACCAAGGTTACTACCATATGCGGTTTTCGGATGGATCCAAAGGTATATGAGAACTTTTCAATAGATCAATTTCTTACCCTGATCGAATCAGTACTGCGATTTCGTCTTCCGTAAGATGTTCGAAAGGCAAGCGCTCGAACGGCGGCGATCGGACTAACGATATCGCTCGAAATGTTCGGGAACTGAAACGCCTCGATCCAAGGTGACTGTTCGTTTACTCTGAGCGGAGCATCATATTCACGCACAACTGTAAAAGGATGTCTTTGAGTAATATGTATGGAGGCCGAGAGAAATGAATGCGCATATCGAGCCCTCTCGAGATCTTGACTATTCAGGTGAGCTGTTACTCAAACTCGGGTAAGTTGGTTTGCCTGATGCTGCACTGTCTAATGTCTGAAGGTTTTCAGTCCGGCTGTTACTGAGTCGACGAAGGTGAGGGTATAGGACAAAACTCTGGAGGCGCGTATTGAAATTACCCCTTTCTAGCTTTTCGTAAACTCGTGTTCGATCACATCCACATCCAGCGTCAACTCTACGCCGATTTTCCCGACTCCAACCCGACTGTCCAAGTTGTCATGTTGTTGACTGTCTGTCTGAGGGTGCGTGGGGACTCCGCCTGGCCTGAAGCTGTTGTATCATTCCAGGGCAAATCGAAAGCAATCGGTCCGTTACCGGTGATGAAGGAGGACTTGGTCAATATCATGATCAATCCTTTTGTGGATAAGCATACTCTCCTCAAGTATGCGAAAGAAGAGATGCGATTGAGTGGGAAGGAAATCAAGGATTTCGTGCTGGATGTTTCAATCAAATGCTTGGAGATCGCGAGCAAGGTAAGGATGCTTTTGTTGCACCGTCAGTCAACTTATATATATCTCTCTCTAGGGTAAGAGGCTGGGTAAGCTCACGGAATGCTGTTCTCTCCATACTGCTCTGGCAGATGCCGCTGTAGGGCGATATTCGCTATCGTTGGACTTGGACGACTTTCCCCAAGTAGAGGACGAGATGGCTTGTGTTGTCTACGAGGACATACGTTGAACTTTAGTAATATGAAGATGATGCGAGCCAATTCGAGCGGATCGAGTAATCAGACATCGGATGTTCCTGCTTCGCTCGCAGGTGAATCAACCGAAGGCAATGAATCCGGAATGAGCGGTCAGGTGGTCCTCTGTGACTTCGTCATCGAGGAGCTGGAGGAAACACCAGCTATGGATGATGTATTTGATTTGGTTTGCAATTGCCGACCATCATCCCCGGCCACAACGCTACTCTAAGTTCTTATGCCATTGTCACGGTATGCTGTTGGTTTTCCATTAAACGATCCAGGACACGTTGTCCGCCATGATCCGGCAAGACGAATTGGCCCCCACTCGATCTCGTAGACGGTCGTACTACAGTATTTAGGGTGCTGATACGGAAAATTCCGAGGCGAGTTGGAGTGTGGTCATGGTACGAACGCTGTTTTACGTGAGGAAACCAAGGGGCGAGTTGCTCACACGACCACCCTTTTCTCTTTTCAACGACGAATTCAAGGACAACGTAACTCGGATCTGAGTCGCTGCCGAGAACGGCGGCGTCTCTCGCCATCTTTCGTTTCCCACCCTCAGGATCCCACCCCTCTACACAGGTGACGGTGACGGTGCCAGCTCAACTACTCCCCGCCAATCTCATCTCCCCCGCTCTCATCAAGCGCACCCCGAACTCAGAACCGCTCGCTGCACTCGCTATCAGCTGCACTCAACAACCTCCTCAGCGGCGAGGACACCCATACAAGAGTCTCCATGCCCTCGTCAGTTGCACAGTAAATTTCTAGTTCGACCCGTTCCTCGTGCCCGCGGCGCTGGCAAGGAGGCTGACAGCAAGATGGGCAAGTATGTAGTCATCGTCTCATTCCACCTGCCACGCTCATGTTCGACCAAGTCTACCTCTTTTCTGCTCCTTTCTATCTTTGCTCAGGTAACGCGTATATCGTCCTGTGATGTCCTCAGGCATTGTTTTTGCTCAAGTTGCATATTTTAACCAGATCATCCGTGGCATGAGAAGTTTTGAAAGGAACACAGGAACACCGTATTCTTCTGTTCTGAAACGGGACGGGTCCCCACAGAGTAGTAGAGCTGGCGTTGTTTCGACAAACTACAACCATAATGATGATGTGGTACGGAACCACTCGTCCCAAATTCTTCAACGGTAAGTTTTTCCGTGCATCCGTGACACCCATTCACTCTATGAGTCCTACCATGTCTTTTCAGTCCCCATCACGTTCTTTCTCCCCCGCTGTCGGCAATGGCACGCGCTCGTCTACCGACAGCAATCAGAGCACGAGCGCGTCCGCAGTCGATGTTAACGGCGCGAGGCACCACAATGACAATGTCGACCCGGACCCAGACCAAGACGGGGCAGATGGAGATGCGGGAGACCCGGACATGGACCCTATCGAGCGGTTGCAACGCCGGCTAGCGCGCGAACGCGCTGAGAAGGATGAGTTGGCTGCTCAGTATCGCAATTTGCTGGCCAAACTGACGACGACGCGGACGACTTTGGGGAATAAGCTGAAGCAGGACGCTGTATGTCCTCTATCTCTTTCATTTTGAAAAAAAAAAAAAAAGTCTGACGACGATGTGGAACAGGAAGAACTGGACCGTCGGGAGCTCCGCGTCCAGCGATTGACGGCAGAGCACGAGGACGCATGCGCGACGGTGGAGACGCTCAAGACTGAACTGGTGGCGTCACACGCCGAGCACGAGCGGATGTCTCGGGAGTTGGATATGGTCCGGCATCGGGACCTGAGCGAGAGCGCTGCGAGCGAGCGGGAGCTCCGGGAAGCCATGGCGGAGCTGGAGCGGTGTCGGATCGAGCGGGATGAGTGGGAGCATGGGGCGATGCAGGAGCGGTCGATGGTCGACGAAGCGCGCGGGGTGGCGGAGGTGTTGAGGCGGGAGGTGGAGGTGGAATGGGAGGCTAGAATCAGGGAAAGTGGAGAGAGAGAGTTAGAGGCGGCGAGGGAGACGGCGGCGAATTTGCAGTCGGTGCTGGAGGATTTTCAGACGGGTGCGTATGCATGCGGGTGTTCGGATGTGGGTTGTGTAGAGCGTTGACTTGGTTCAGCTAGGGATCACGAGCTGGATCAGGCGGTCAGAGATTACAAGACGCAGCTCGACGAGGTTACACTGTCGTTGGCAGAGTACAAGCGGCGTGCGCTTGATGCCGAGGTGTGCATCCTCTTTTTATGCTCTCGGTCGCGTTTCTAACTCGTTGCGCAGCTCTTATTAGAAAAGAACAAGAACAGTGCGTAGCGGACGTCGGAATTGGAGCAAGAGGTCAAGGGAAAAAAAAATGCTTATCGGAAAGCTACGACACGAAGGCACTGCTCTTTCTGTTCCTTGCATTCAATATGTGTGCTCATTCTGAATCTCGATACAGCTGTCATAATGAACGAGCACCTGATCGAAGCTCTCCGCCGGCTCCGGAAAACGTCTTCCGAGACCAACGTAGACCGCCGACTCGTCACCAACGTTTTATTTCACTTTCTGACCACCCCTTGCGCCGATCCAAAACGATTCGAAATGTTGGGTTTGCTTGGAACTGTTTTTGGATGGGGGGATACGGAGCGGGAAAAGGCTGGTTTGATTAGGAGTTCTTGGGCGGCATCCGGTGCTGGCGTAGCCGTTCCCAGCTCTTCGGGAGGAGGCGGGCTATTTTTGGGGTAGGGGCGTTCATGGGACGACATCGCCGAGCAAAAGCAAGAACTTGGAATTGGAAAAGACGGACGAAACAGAGGTATGTCTGACACGTGATGTTTTTATTTCTGTTTTGTTTTTGTTTTTGTTTTTGTTTTTGCTCAACCGCGTCATCCGAGCCAGTCGTTTTCCCGTCTGTGGGTCGAGTTCCTCCTTATGGAGGCCAGCCAGGGTGAGACCGAAGTCAGAGTCAGTCGGTATCTGGACTGGAGACGTCGCCGACCAAGCTGATGGCGTCGCACAAGTCGATGCCAGGCAGTCCTTCACAGTTGCCTAATCGTATCGCGCTTCAATCGTCTCCTAACGGAGCGTTGTCGCCGACGGGGTTCAAGGGCATGCGACGGTTAGGTTCCTGGACGCCCATGAGTAATGGAGGAGGGATGGCAAGTGTGTCCACCCCGAGTCTCGCGCCTCCACCGTCGCGGAAAGGCAAGGAGAAGGAGATCGTATCGTGATATTCGCGAGTGGTGGTTTGCTTGCCGTTTCTTTTTACCCTTTCTCTTGTTTTTTTCTTCCGTCCGTCTATATATTTTATTATATAGTTTGGCCCGTGCAGAACGACATATCATCGTCATCAATCATCAATGCATTACTCTTGTTTTATGTAGCGGATTTTATTTTGGACAATCCATTCACTCGTTTTGCATTTTCATTTTCAAAGAGGGCGTTCGCTTGGGGGAGGTCTGAGATCGAGACTGGGGTGACGAGCCTGCCGTGAACCGGGTCCGACAAGTCCGCGAGAAGGGGAATGGATATTGAATAGTGATGAGACTGTGGCGCAGTAACCAGGAAACTAGGGTGGAGCTCAGTGTAAGTACTTATTGTTCAAACCGTCCTCTCATGTTCTAGGTAAGTGTCGTCCTACATCAGTACCATCCACTCTCGTCTTATTCGACCCTGCGACCTCTTTGTTCCATCGTCAACCGGTGATAAGAACGGCAGAAGCCACCCTGACCTATGGGATCCCACATCGTCCCAAACCGCCGACTTTACCGTCAATGAAGATTTTGGTCTGAATTTTGCAGATGGTTCGAGTGTCGATGGTGAACAATACGTGGTCAATGTAACAATTGCTGGTTTCACCGTATGTTTTTACTTTTTTTGCGAACATGATCACTTCTGACTGATGAATAGGAAGGTGATTCCACCACATCGCATTCCATCCAGTCCCAACGAGCAAGTGACTGGACACATTATACCTTTGTACACCAAGTGCCGGTTCACGCCATCGCTACGCCCAAGCCCACTCTGCTTTTCGCTATCGCTAGCGACGATATGAACCAAGTACGCCAGGTACTTGAAAATGGGGAGGCAGGTCCCAAACGATTCTGTTGGGCCCCAATCTGCTCTGGCGTTTACATTTACCAACGACAAGCTGGCGCACAAGCAGGAGATTTTTAAAGCACTGCTTGCTTATGGTGCAGATCCCTCGGCATTGCGGAACCCGGCTATGAACCCTCCGCCTCGTATCGAGGGCAATGAACCAGGTGCGCCGCCCCCCGAGACCACGCTGGAAGGAGTGGATCCAACTACCAGGTAATTTAGACTGTCTGTTCCATCGCACCAGTCAAGACGTCAAACCCACCTCCCCCCAGTCCCTCCAATGTACCCAAGCTTTCCTTTGTCAACTTTGGATCTCTGCGGCGTATGGCGCATGACAGAAAGCATTCGGCTACTCGTCCGCAAGAGCCGGAACCATCAGCAAATCAAGGAGCAGCTGTCCAGTGCTGGACAGTACTGGACAGTTTCATAGTGCTCATAGTGAGGGTCCATCTAGACAGCACTTTGACAGTACTCTCATAGTGTCTCATAGCATGGAAATAACAATACTCTGTGAGAGTGTCTCACAATATTGATAGAAATGATTTACTATGATAGTATTCTTCATAGCATAATTATGCTTCAAATTCTATGATAGTATGTGGTCAGTATTTAAAGTTGTGAAAGTGTTGTTCAAAATGGGAGTCTATCCAGGTATTAATAATTGTAACAGAACTTGAGAGTGTTTATTGCTCTTGTAGGTTGTCAAAATACAATAGAATCTCAAAGTAAATCTAAGAGTGTGGGTGAGCCTATCAGATACTGACACAGCATGAGAAATTTACTCATGTACTAATTCACTTTTATTTCACATTATCAGATCAGAGCACAAAGCATCCAATTAACCACTACAACCACAACATAGAAATGAAAAACTCATTCAAGGTCCTAGAGTAACTCATGCACATTCAATGGCTACTATATCCCCCATCCATTCATACAGCCCACCTTGAGTTGCCACCTCACCCTCATAATACCTCAGATACCCCCAGCAAAATGCCAGCACAACATACCCATCAATCCTCTCAAACTCGAGCACTGGCAAGAACCTGACATGCATCCATCACACTGCACAACAAGCTTGCCACCTTGTTTAGATGCACAGGAAGAAAAAAATACTGCAAAACACAGGTCAAGGCACCCGGGCCGAGTCAAGTGAGTGGGCAGTCAAAACGTACCATGAACGACTCAAAGTTGAGTCACCACCACACTGAGCAAGACAGTCCCTTGGCAAATTTTTGATTTGTGGACGACCGTGGTCTGGCCATTCAAGGACAGCCGTGCCCCCATGGAACCGTCAATGGTAGCTGGATACACTGAGGTGGTCGAGTACGAGTTTGTGGAATGTAATTCAGGGTCAGTCAATGGAGGTGTGAGACACAAACGTCGTTACCGATGGACGAACCCGGGCCGCATGGAGTCTATGTTGGGTTGAGTATGACGGGCGATGCAGCGCCGTGCGGCGATCTGAGTAGTATGTCGCAACCCATGAGCGGGCCCCATCTGTGGACAGTGTGTAGGGGTCACTAGACGATGGTAAAAAGAAAAAGAAATAAAAAAAGGACCAGACTTCGACGGAGGCACTGCCGGTGAATGCGTGGCGCTAGTGCGGGATGTTCGCGTGAATGTGTAGCGCAGATTCTGTACGAGTGACGTGTCTCGCACATCCAAAAAAGAAGCAAGTACGATGACTTCAAATGTCCGTGATGATCCGAGTCCATGTCACATCAAACCTCCACGGTCAGTAGCCCCACCATCACGCTCGCGATCATGACAGGCGGAGTGAGGACGAGGTAGGCCCAAAAGACGGTTCGAGACAGGAGGCGTTCAAAGGGAGAAAAGGTGTTCGCGTCTGTGCCGGGTGTCAGGCGTTGGGAAATGTGTGCAAAGATGTTGAGATGTTCAAATAAAACCAAAAAGCAAAGGGAGATACGTACGCGGACTGGAGACCAGTAGTATGCTCGAAACGATGAACACAGGGCTAAATGGGTCACGGTGACGGCAAATAGGCAAAAAGGGAAAAGAAAAAGGACGTACTCTTCAAAGACTTCTCCACCCCATCCCATTCGGTTGACGAGGACCATCAGCAGGGTGACGACAATCGGCACGATGACCATCCGACCAAGGATGTTGACCACGACCGGGAGCGTTTCTCCGGGTGGGTTCGCCCCTTGTGCCTAGGCAGACTTGGGTGTGGCCTGGGGCGTTGTGGAAGTGAGCGACGGACGTGAGCGCCCATTCAGAAGCTCTGAGCGCGATCGCGGTCGAGGGGAACGAACAAATCCGTTTTCGGCGTGTTCGTTGTCCGTCTGTGCATGTGTTTCCAACCGTCCCTGTTCAACGTCACCTTCGCCGGTCGGTCCCGCGTTGACCCTGGCACACTGGCCCGTCCAGAACTGCCACGTGGATAAACGTGCGCCATCAACACGTCCCCAAATGCACCAACGATTGACGAGCGAGGCGGACAGGAGTTCCAAGACTGTTCGCGATGCCATAGACGTGCGGAAGCGCGGTCGGTGTTCGATGCGTGTGAGCGATCTTGTACCTCGCCAAGAAAGCCGCGATCGTGTGGTTCTTCTCGACGCCTTTGCTTTTACCTCGCCTCTCGCCGTGGCCGCCGGACGTGCCTTTAACTTCGCCCGACTGCGCGTGCCTGCCCTTACTCTTCGCCTTGGTCTCTCCGTCCCAAAACCACCCCCCAAGCACGATCATGGTGAGCGGGACACTGCACCCGCCGGCACTATTCAACGCCCCCCTGAACGGTATCATATCCGTTGAAGCACCCGCTGCATTGGTGGAATCGACACGATGATGAGGGCAAGAACGGATGCGACCAGAGGTGGGGAAAGAGAAGTGAGCATGTTGAGAAGGCGAGTAGAGAAGGAGAGGGAAGAACGAAGAGCACGCTGGTCCCATCGCGGTATGGGGTGGGCGACGGCTTTGGGGGATGTGGAATGTGGTTCTTCTGCAGGGTCCTCGACTTCCGTGGAGAATCCGGTGTCTGTGGTTTCGTACCGTGCGACAGTGTCCTCGGACGACTCGCCTTCGGTGGTCTCGACCTCTTCGCTTTCGTCGCTATCAGAGTGATCACCCAATGACGTAGGTACTGCGGGGAGGTGTGAGTGTGGACGCGTGTACGGGTGGGTGTGACACCGAGACAGGGGTGCGTGGTGTGGATGCCATGATCGGATGCTAGTGCGGGATGTTCGCCGGTGTCGTCATCGCGGTAAGTTGATGCGGGCGGCGTGGGTGGATCCGGGTCGTCTATCCGCGAGAGGAGGCGAACACCGTAGGACCACCGAAGCTGCCAAAATGTGTAAGCAAAGTGGGATAAACGTCATCCGGATGACGTTGTGTGTCGCAGTCCATCACGCCAAGCAAGACTCGAGAAGCGGGGTGGGATCGGTTGCATAGAAAGACTTACGATCATGCTAGGAGTACTGAAGACGACGAGATAAGTTAGCGAGCGACCAAACATGGCGTCGAGGGTATCGTCTGGGCCCCATTTGAGAAGGGGGACGGTGGTCGCCAAGGATTGCATAAGAGCGACGGGGAGGGAATTCGAATTCATAAACATGGATGATGCGGCTGTGGCGAAACTTCTGCACGGGGATTAGACAACTGCCGGACATGGATGAAAAGGACGTGCACTTAAGAGAAGAATACCTGTGACGTGGGCGCATCTTGTACGCGGCACAAAAGAAAAAGAAAGAAAACACGAACCAGTCTTCGACGTAGGCACTGCTGGCGAATGCATGGCCGCATCTTGTACACGACCGGGCCGTCCTTGAGCACGCGGCCGCTCATACTCGTTTCATTTTTCTCTGGGTGCGGTGCATTGTCATCGCGTCCACGGATATGATCCTAGACTCACCCATTAAGTCATTGAAACAGCCCGTGCCAACCTTCAGTCCTCGACGACTACGCACGAGCACCTGATAGCGTTGCGTAGGTTGTCCTCCTTATCGATCTCGTAGAGGCCAGTCAATGAGCGGAGCAACTTGCATCCCCTTGATAAGGCTGATTTTGTGCTTGATGTACTCGGCTGTCACGGTGGATATGCAAAGGGATGTTATCCACAGCCTTGGTGCATGAGAGCCAACCACGGGGGCGTGAACCCATTGCACACAGACATGGCCGCCATAACTTACTGTGGAAACGGCAGGCCCGGCGTGCGATATGGTGATCAGCAAGGTTAGATTCAACCAGTGACCAATCTTTAACAAAAACAGCCTAGTCAATACTAATACCATAGTCCTCGTCATTACTGGTATTCCCATCCGAATCAATACCGACTCCACCACTACCCGCACTGACGAGGATGGAATGACATTTGTTCCAGGAATGAATGTACCAGATAGAAATACAACTTACATGCCAGTGCGAGCAATCTCGCAACACATCTGTTCGAGCTTCCGACGATGAAGATTGTTTGCCTCAAGCTGTGCAATCAGGTTGTTATACTTGCGCCATTTGGAACGGTAACCTTCACCACTGAAGTATGGGAACTTCGCCTTGCCATTCAACCTGTAGCCGTCAAGTATGCATCGAATCTATCAAAGGAATGGAGTCAATGTAGTATAAGATTTCTGAACATAATACTCACAGCAGTAACGGCAAACGTGAGTGTGTTATTTGGAATGCGCGTGCCAAATTCAGCAGGACGAAGATTCCCGATGCGGTTATCGCGACTAAAAAAGAACACGTGGATAAGCTCGCGAATCGTTGAATTTCCAAAGTTGTTGGTATGTCCCTGAAGAGCATACCTCAGAAGTGAATTCCCAGTCAGATTGCAGCAAACATAAAATTACCTCGTTGTCCTTTCCACCATGAGCAAACACAGACTGCTTGATCAAAGCTTCAGCCGCGCGCTTCACGTGTTGACGAGTCTCGGCCTTCGAAAGACGAGACCCCAAAGGCGGAAAAATATCATAACGAGCACGAACCAAGCTCGCTGCCGCCTTCTTGAACTCGCCGCGCCACGAGGCAAGGTCCTCAAATAGCTGAAACGAGAGGTCAACGAAACGTACAAGTAATCGGCACCGGGATACATACCAGTTTGCACATGTATCTGCGGTACCTAGGGTAGTGCTTTGGCTCGACGGTCCGCATTTCGCGCCGCCACCTGCTCATTGTCATATCCAGGGCATCCGAAATGAAACCATTCATCGCAGGTTTGCTGCGCGGCCAAGGCTCACTAATAGCAGCGTAAGTACGTGTCTCCACCTTGCATTCTTCGAGGAGGTCTTTCCACTTGGCGGGATAGAACCCTAACTGAGTCGGGTCTTTACAGCGATCCTCCTTCGGGGCCTCTGAATTTCGTTTGCGTCGAGGGGGCTGATCGTCGACATCGTCATCGCCGTCGGATGCAGCCACACTCCGAGCCCGTTGATTCGGTACTACTTGCGGCTGTAAATTCCGTAGTCTTGTCGGCGACGGAGGTACAGGGCGGCGGTTCCTCGAATGGTGGTCTTCCAGTACATTGGTATCCTATAGTAGAACATCGATAACAGCAATCTGAGGACGATCAATAGGACTGACCTCGTTTTCCACCTGGTCACTCTGTGGCCGTTCTTCATCCTCAGGTTCATCGTTTCCTACGTCCTATACTCTAATCAGTATTGAAACGGAGAAGGCGTTCTAGGCTTACCATTTCATTACCTGACATTTCCTCCTCGTCGATCTCATTCCCGGACTTCTTTGATTCTTCATCACTCAAATCTTCAGGTAATTCCTCGCTCAGTTCATCACCCTCTTCGTCACCAGGGAGGCATTCTACATCAGCGCGGCGAAAATTCTCAGTATCCTTGCAAGAGATCTTGCTTGCCTTGAGCTTCGCCTGCCGCATCCGTTCTTGGCGTTGTCGCTCGTCAGCGATAATATTCAAGCCTCTCGAGAAACTGGGAATTACGAATCCATTCTGGGAGTCAGAAGGTGAGTCGTGACGCGTTTGCTATGTATCCGAGTCCATTAGTAGGCAGCTGCTAATGGATATATAAAACGAATAAGCTTACCACTGGCCGCCTGAACCCGAACCTCTCTCCTGGCTTGGCCAAGTTGGGGGCAACGGCACGTGAAGGTTGACTCGCCGGTGGCTGGTCACGGTTTCGGGACTACCGTCGTGATTGAGAAGTAAGTAACTAAGTGCTAACGATAAAAACCGCCACTTACTCCTTTTGGTCCGGGTGGTGCCATT
>JBBPOM010001236.1:0-12542 GCA_038091455.1 Leccinum uliginosum | reverse complement strand
CCAGGATCGCGACTATCGATACCAATTCGAGCAGGTCCATACTATACCGTATGTCGCTCGAATCCTACGGATAGCGGAGAGGGACCCACAGTAAAATGTTGTCACCGTGGGTACCGCATGGTAGCGCGAGGAAGCCTTGCCTATCAGTACCGCCCTTTGGAAGACAGTAGAGAAGTGCAGGCGATACGCACAGCGCAGATTTATGTTTGTATTGCCACTCGAGACTTCCTTCCCTTCACGTGCTAGTAGTAGGAGTGGATTTTCGGTGTCCTCCGAGTCAATCACAAGATGTATTAATGAATACAAGCACGCTGAGCCTTCGGATATTCTAGGGAAAGCGAGAAATAACGAAACCATAATACAAGATCTTTGTGTAAAGTTTGACATCGGCACTACTAGGTAGAATGTAATGTTCCTCGGTCGGCGACGGTCGTTGGCGGGTTCGGCCGCCTTGGTCCGGGAACGCCGCATCAAAATGGGTCCCAGCTCACGATTTGAAACCCGCCTCAATTCGTTGCGGTTTCGGAAGATTTCAATGTATTGTAAGTGACCACGCAACAACGCCACCCTGTCCACACCCTCTCTACATCGCCCCGTTTTCACCTCCCTAGCCGCATCGGCGTGCCACAACATGACGACGATGGTCGCCCCCGCTCGTCCTCGCATCGTCCCCGGCCTCGCATGCAGCGCGGACCACTGACGCGGCGAGGCACCCCGTGTTGCACCCCTAAGATGATGCACCCCGCATCCGCCTCACCGATCGCGATCAAAGCAGTACATAGGACGCGGCTGTGCGTACTTAGTACAGCCGGCCGTAAGATATCGCATCTGAAGATCTGAAGCTTCGAAGTCTGGGTCCTTCGTTGTTTTGTTCAAAATGAAACAAGGTTCCTGTCGGCGACGCGCGGCGCTCACCAACTTGTATGCCGAATTGAGCTGGCATATCACTTGTACCATGACCCGACACTCAGACTTTTTGCAAAAGCTCAGCTCATCTGCTACCCCACCTAATGGTCGTCTGGTGCCGACCATGGACGAAATAATCACACGGGAGCTAACTGGGCGATGTCTTGACGAAGCGACTCTCAAGTCTCGCAAGTGCCTTTCTAGTCTCATTACTCGGCTCATTCCCGAACTCTCCTTCCAAGTCAAGCCAACAGATCTGAACCAGAGATGTGGCAAACTCTTCCACAGTGATGTCGCCAATGAAGACCCCTCTCCAGGCTCACAGGCTTCTACAACTCGCAACCTTCGGTCGAATAACAAGCGCCCACAGGCGCCTCCGCCAAGAAAGAGGCGGCTCCGAAAACCCCCCGTCCTCTATAACACCCAGCAAAAGAAGTGGAACGTCACCGGCTTTCTCCCTGGAGAAGCTGACAAATGTATTGAAGCTATGATAACGGAGCAGCAACTTTTCCCCAAACCCTCCACTCTCTATTCTGGCACCAGCGCGATTGCCGGTGCTGTCGTGGATACCCCCGTGGAAAAAGATTCCGAGGAGGGCAATGCTGGCCCATCGCGCGACACCGACACAGACGTCGCTACAGACAGCGGCCAAATGGACGATGGTTGGAACTCTTCCTTAAGTGCGGCTGGTCGCAGAGGGGCGGCATATGATGGAGATTCCTCCCGAGATAAGGATTATAGTGGAGGGGAAAAGAAGAAAAAGAAAGGGCCAGTGCCACAGGAGGCTCAGTGGTCAGCTTTCCTCAACGCGCTTGCTACAGCGATCCCCTCTGATTCAGCAGCCTCCGAGTCGTCCTCACTTCAGGTTGCTAGCCGCGGACGTCGGTGGTACGGCTATTTCTCTACCAAGCGCTTACCATCGGAGGACGGGCAGGCCCAATGGAGCCGCAAGCCGGACCTCATTCTTCTCGAAGATGGGGATAACGATGCGAACCTGCTTACCTGGAGCAACCCCCAAGTACTCGGCGAACTTACTAGCTCGGACCTCAAGAAAAATACCACTCTCATCAAGACGCTCACCACCAAAGCATATATCCTGCTTACTTCACAACCGTGGCGGCGTTATGTCCTTGCCTTCTCTGTGGCGCGCCGAGAATTACGACTCCACTTGTTCGACCGTTCCGGAATCGTAGTTTCCCCCCCCGTTGATTTCCATAACAGTATTTCAGAAACCTGTCGAATCATGTATGCTTTTGCCTACGCCAATAAATCCGTTATTGGCTTCGACCCGACAATCGAAATCTTTCCTCCGCGCCTGGGTCAGCAACCGCCGCTCCCGTCGATCGGTACTATCGAGGTCGACGGTACCATCTACAATATCGTCTCGATTTTATGGACGAGTAATGGGTTCATTGGGCGCGGTACCAACGTCTTCCATGTCCGCCCATGTGATGCACCCCCCCGCCTAGACAACCAGGACTTGGATGAATATGACTACGCAGTAAAGGATGCCTGGCTCGAGGAGGGTTTGGTCGACCACGAACCCTCCATTCTCGAATACATCGAGGACGTCGAAGACGTCCCGAAACTCGTCAAGGCCTGGACAGTCCAGTTCGACGGGCAGGACGACACTACCATGTGCCACAGACCCAGTCAATGGGATCCCGACTTGACCCCCCGTTATGTCACCCGTGTACACCGGCGTCTCTTGTTGACCCCAGTCGGGGATCCTCTCTCTTCGTTCCGATCGCAGAGGGAATTTCTGTACGGATTGATAACGGGATTAGAGGGTGCGTCTATCTGTTCAGCAGCGCTTGTGTTAGTCCTAACGGTCATGCAGCTCATGAGAAGCTTGTTACAACGAAAGGCGTCCTTCACAGAGATGTCAGCCCAAACAACATGATCTTCAAACGCTCAAAGCACGGTGACAGATCAGTGCTCCTGATCGATTTCGATTATGCGATGCGTTTCGGTACTACGACCCCGTACCCAAAAGGAACCGTAAGTGACATTGAACTCTACGAACTCTTCTATGTGTATACTCAACAGTGTATTACAACAGGGAACCTTACCATTCGTGTCAATGGCGATTTTGCGGCAGGCTACTCGACTTCAAGCGAGAGAAGACTATGAGGTGGTACACGAGGTTGCGGACGACCTTGAGTCGTTTTTCTACGTTTTTACGTGGATCTGTGTCCTCCACTCTGGGCCAAACGGCGCGCTTTGCACCCCACCGGAAAACAATACATCCATAGTCCATGGGTGGGGTGAAGCGGCGATGACGACGGGTGGGTTGACCCACGCTCTCAACGCGAAGAATACCTTCGTTCACGCCCCTAACAATATAATTGACGAACAATTTACTCCGTACTTCCAAAATCTGCAGTACCTAGCCAAAGAGTGGAGGGCTCTTGTCAAAGTGGAGGACATGCGCAGGGAGGGCCTAAACCAAGTCGAACCGCTCACTCATTCGACGATCATCAACCTCCTTCGCCGTCATGCCGCCAGCCTCCCGCTCACTTTACCCCAAACACGTCCAAGTACTCCCCAACCCCCCCACATTGATGCCTCGCAACTAAAGAGGCCCCCACCGTCGCCTTCGAGCTCTGTGGCCTTGCGCACACTCACAAGTTCGAAGAAACCGCGAGGCCCGACTGAATCACGTGATACATAGTAACGTAATCGCCGCTTTGAACATAATTTCTAGACTCTGAGTACGTACGGCGCGTGTCATATACGTAAAATGTTTGTATATAAAGCATGACCCGCTGCGAGCTGGCTCTGACCTCTACGTTCATGTCAAAAACCTCTCATAAACGGCGCCCATCCGAGGGGGATGAAATTCTGCCATCCAAGAAGCCGAAGGCAGGAAGTCTGGCTCGTGACGCTCGTCGAAGCCAGCGAACTTTCAAGGGTACTGGTGGCGCCGTGGCGCAGCTGAAGAAGTACGGTGATGCCATCACCACTGGCAAAAGGAAGAAACCGGATCACCTCGACGCTTTTGGTGAGGACCGTAATCCGATGGCACCCCCATCGCCGAAGCGGAGGACAAAAAAGGTAAGCCTCGTGTCCGTATCATGTAACCACTTACCTCCACCTACCACGACAGCACCAATCTTCTCCATCCTCCTCCGATGTCCCAATACCCAAGACGGTGAAGCCTAGTGAGAGGTTCGGATTCAGGATGGTGTGTCGATCATTATTCAAATTTGCTATGCTGATAGGCTTCATTGATACCTTCGTAGCCACCGGACGAGGACTCCGCCCCCGCTTGTATACCCAGCTTCGCCAGAGGCTTGCAGATCATCGCGGATGAACGGAAGCGCCAGGCTAATAAGCGCAGGAAGACGGACGCGAATATCGAAACTGAGGATGCCGAGGAAGTACGCAGCAACCTAGACTGCCTCCCTGGTGACGAGGACACCGACGAAGAGCAAAGGGAATGTATACCTGGAATGTCTGACTCTGAGAACTCAAGTGAGGAAGGTAGCGACAATAGCAACTCCGAGCGTGCGATTAGGTCGGAGGCCGAGGATCACGAGTTGGGAAACGGTAGTCCTTACGAGCAAGAAAAGGTAAGTTCTGTCAGCTCTCGTGCATATTCTCACAGGAGAAATGAAGGTTCAGTCTGATTCAGAAGCTGATGGCGAAGTCAACGGTCCACGCCACGAACGACTCCCCGTCCATGGGAACGAGGTAAGTAGAGGTTTCCCCTTTGCTTTGTCATTTTGCTAAGATTTTCAAAGGATACCAACGTTCTCGAGGATCACTACGCTAAGAACCGGCGTCCCCGGCCACCATTACCCGCTACACGACAAGATTTACAGCAGCAGCGGGCTCCGCATCAACAGAACAGAGCTTCCGCTGACCCTGATCCTGATGAGAATGACGATGATGTCCCGCATCGACAGAAACGTCATACGAAGACTTCGAAGCAAGATAAATGCATGGATCCCACACAGCTAGGTTTCTATCCGCCGAAATGGACTGACTTCCTTGAAGAGTGCAAGGTAGAGACTCGCACGTACGCTGCTGTTTGCGAACCTTGGCCGCATAGCAAGTCGGCAATAACGGGCTTCATTTCAGAGGCTATTGACATGACCGTCAGGAAGTGGAGGCGAGAACAGCGGACAGCTGAGAAGGATCATTACCCGAAGTATAGAAGGCAGATGTGCAAGCTGGTAGTGTCCCTCATCCGCTAACATCGCTCGTGCTTTGCTGACTTCCCCAGCTGTTTGAGGATCTCGCGTCGTGGCGTGGTGAGCTCAAGAAGGCGGCGGCCAGCATTGTCCGTGCACATTACGACCTTTTCCCTGCTCCAGACGCCCGTCTCTCAAAAACCGAGACTCGCCATCACGTGAAGCATGCTGCTGAACGTTTGATCAAGAAATCAGCATTTGCACATGGCGGAAAGGATGCGGAGGTACGTGCCTATCTACCACAGCTCCAAACTCGTCTTCACTACTTTGCTAGGGTCATACTAACAACTTCGGACACCCGGCAATACGTGAATTAATACACATGTTCTTTTTTAGCCGCGAAAACCGCATCGGTAATCTCTGCCCCGGCGAGTTCGGAGTGTGCATTCCGAACAACACGCTAACCTTTGTGGTCACTGCAGTAGGTTCAATGGTTCATGCATTACCATGCTTATTACTATCTTGCAGATACGGTGTATCCTTGACGGGTATAGGGTGAATGGCAAAGCCAAATATCCTTACTTTAGCCGGGATAACTACCTTTCGAAGTGGAAGAAGTACAATGAGCTGATCTTGCAGCTCGAGGGGGATGAAGTGCACAGTCAGAAGCTCAAGAGATTGTGTCGTGAAATTGCACGGACTGGCGTGTATGTATATTCCATGCCATCATTTGATCATTGCGTGCTGAGGTTTGGTGTCAGCGCTGGTGGAGCAGCTGGTGTTGATTCGGATGATAATACCAGCAATGATGAGGATTATGCTGTTGATCTTGATTAGATATGATTTGTGTCATGTGATTTGATATCTGCAGGTGCCTGATATCATTGCCCAATGCTATATTGTTTGAATTGAATATCTACATGGAGATCTCATAGAATACAAATATAAGTTGTCAAAGACATCAGGCTGTCAGTGCTTCAGACACTATTTTATTCTGTTGCATCTCCTGATATGATAGTATATTCTGTCAACAGTATATCTACCAGCCATAACACTGATGGCCTGAAGACTTTATGAACTCTATGATGTACTGTTGTATGGTATCAATATTATGCAACACTATGATGACCCTTTGACAGTATATGATTTTTACAAAGCAATTGTATGCTACCAATCTTGTGCAACCCTATGATAACACTATGGCAGTATATGATTTTTACAAAGTACTATCGAAGGACAAATACTATGACAGTCTATGGAGATACTATGACAGTGCATGAGATACTATGGTGTCTATGATAGTACTATGACAGCACTGTCTAGTTGGACCCTCACTATGAACACTATGGTACTGGACAGCACTGGACAGCACTGGACAGCTTCACCTGGTTTTGCTGATGTGAGAGAGGCAGATCAGTGGCAAATACTGGTTGATGTTGGGGAAATGAACAGGTTTGTACACATGGTACTTGTGATACATTTTGCCTGTATGTGAGGGATTAAAATATCAGGTCAGAATGTGGAGGTGAGTCAAATCTGCAAGCATGATATCTATGAGCAGAAGGTGCCCATCAATGTGAAGGACTACAATACAAGGTCAGAAAGGTGTATGTGCAACATATGGGTCAGCATTAGACTCATGAATAACTCCATAAACATGGAAATGCTGAGCACAGATGCCAGTATGTGAAAGACTACAATGGAAAGTGAGAAAGAAGGATATGGGCCACAGTAGCAACCAGCTACTAGTATGTCAAGCTCATTATCAAAGGAGACAATAATGATGAATCTGAGCTACCCAATCAATATTTTGTCTTTGTTCAAAATTGAATGTCAGGTAAATATGGATAAACATTCAACATCTCCCTCAGTGATTAAATAGATTGGTCAGTGTGTGTATCATAATGACAGATACTTCTACCGTTTACTCATATGATAAATTTAGCTAATGGTTGAGCAGACCATCACCAATTTCCTGATGGCTTCCCAAGTCGGCTTCTGTTTCGACCTCGTCCTCGCACGCCCACACGACTACCAACAATATGCCCAACCGGCAACAACACTACGCAACGGCAGGACTCGCCACAACCGTCAACTACTCTACCGTCATCCCTAGGCGGCCTCCTCGACGCGATAGGCTCATGTAGCTATCACCAATCCCATCGACACCCTTGCAGCACCTCTCGTCGCGGCTCTTGGCTCGTGCGACTCGGACATCGCCATCACCCGCATCGTCACTCGTGCGTCCCCATCTTTCGTTCCCCACTCTGATTCGACCCTCCGTCCAGATGACGGTTCGCAGCGATTGTCGGCTCACCCCAGCTCAATCACTCCCCCTCCAACCTCACTTCCCTCGCTCTCATCAAGTGCACTATGAAGGCCTGACCCTTGATCCGCTCGCCCCATTCGCTCCCCAACTGTACATACTCAACCTCTCCGGCATACGAGAGTCTCCGTGCCCTAGTCAGTTGCGGAGTAAAGCCCTGGTTTGACGCGTTCGTCGGTACCCGCGGCGCCGGTAAGGAGGGCGATGGCGAGGTGGGTATGTACTCGTCGTCCCACTTGGCCTACCACACTCACGTTCGCCCGGGGATCCCATGACGAAAAACAAGTTTGCAGACTCGGAGCTGGGCTGTCTCTCGGTCTCTCTTCATGGAAGAACAACAGACGCACAAGGCGCACAGGCCTGCTCAGTCTGGCGCAAAAGCAGACAAAAAGGGAAAAGGAAAACAGCAGTCTGGTTTCAACGAGAAGGTGCGCAGTTCGTACATTTTCCAACTCATCGCTTCATTCTCGGCCAGGCCTTTGTACCCAAGTCTGGCAGACGAGCTGAGAGACAAGGTCGCGGGAATGCCGAGCGTGACCAGACCCGCCTACATGTCCCCTTGGTCAACAGGATTCCCGATGCCGTACCACCACCCAATTTTGGGGCCGCCGGGGTCGGGAAGACTACTCTTTTTGAAAGCCTAATGCGTCGGTATTCGAACAAACCCTGCAAGAAGCGAAGGCTGACCTTCATCGAAAGCAATAATTATCTCAACTCCACGATCGACATTGCCAAAGTCGCTGACTTGATCAGATGGCTCTTTTGGCTTCGAAATGGTCACGCCCATTGCAAGTTACCTACTTTCTCCCCTCCCCCAATAATGACCATTTTTGCAGGAGACATTCGAGTTAATCAACATATTACAATCCCATGGTCTTCCTAAAGTCATCGGCATCCTTTCTCATCTCGACCTCATTAAGATAGTCAGCTCTCAAGGACACCAAGAAGGCGCTAAACAAACGATTTTGAACGGAAATATACCAGGGCGCAACACTTTTCTTTATCTCCGGTGTTATCAACGGTCGCTACCCTGACAGGGAAATCCTCAATCTCGTGTTTCATCAGCGTGATGAAGTTCCGTCCCTCGTATTCCGAAACAGCCATCCATACCTTTTGGCAGATCGCGTCGCAGAATCTCACGCCGTGCGAAGCAATTCGCTCATCAAAGGGCAAATGTTGTTGGACAGCCACACTGTATGGCTATCTATTAGAGACAAATCTCCGTCAGGGCACGAAGACATAACGTCTATCAAGATATCTATGTCCTCTCCCTATGCGGATTTGGAAAAACGGAGAAAATTGAGCTAAGAAAAGAAGTTGCTCGTGCATTGCACCAATGAGCAACGTGGGAGGTCTCATGTGCGACAAAGACTCGGGTTGGATCACAGTCCCCGGTAACTTCACTCGGGGATCGACAGATTGTAGGTTCTTTCCTTTACCATCGACGTCGACGTCGTTATCTCACACTTTCGCAGTGCCTCAAGGCAAAGGAGAACAGATGGCCATCGATCTCCAGGACGTTGATGCCACACTTGCGAATGACATCTCTCGGAGTCAGACCAGACTACTCGGGTCTTCTTTTCAACAGCTCAGTGTCAAAATAAGGTCCCCCTTTCATAGCTCTGCCGACAGCGACGATAAGGGTTCTGGCAGCGAAAATGATAGTTAGGTGGACGAAAATAGGAAGATCCAGACGAGTCTGACTCAGACAATGGCAACGACCCTTCTGATGTGGACTCTGATTCCGACGACGAACTTGACGAGGACGATTCATTTGTGATGTTGCATGGTGACAACGGGGGTGCCGTACGCCACAGGTCCACAAGACCATTGGAAGAAGAGTTTTCTGAGGGAGAGGAAAACGAAGATCTCGCCTTTGCGGACAGTGACTCTCACTCAGGAGAAGGCGACGATTTTTTTTTCGTCTTAAAGAACCAGCGGAGTCCCACAGTGATGGTTTCAATACGATCAAAGAGCCGCTGTGGCCTGAGACCCTGCAGAGATGGGAGGACGAAGAAAAGCTCGATTCGATACGTTCATTTCTCATCTTTGGGGACGATCCAATCGTTGGTATTGCAGAAGAGGAAAGCGAGGACAAATTGGAGGGTGAGGAGACCCAAGACCTGGAAACGACGAGCTCGAGCGCCACCCCACTCGCCGCCAAAAAGAAGCGCTCAAGCGTAAGTTTGACGAGCAATATTACGATCCAGAAGGAAATGAAATGGATTTAAACGACGAAAAGAAAGACGAGCCGAATCGAGCCGAATTCGAGGACGTCGATGGCGAAGTGCGTACGCTGGTGGAGGGCTACCGACCAGGGATGTATGTCTGGATTGAAATCTCCTCCGTTCTGTGCGAGATGATCGAGAACTTCGACCTCTACTGTCCTGTCGTTGTCGGAGGCTTGTTGCCGGCCGAGGAACGTTTTGGGTATCCGCAAGTTCGGATAAAATGACACTGTTGGTTCGCGAAGATGCTCAAGACCAACGATCCGCTGATCTTTTCGCTCGGGTGGCGCCGATTTCAAAGCATCCCAATATACTTTCTCGATGACCACTCGATTCGTATGCGCATATTCGAGTATACGCCGGAACACATGTGCTGCTATGCGACGTTTTACCTGTGGCTCTACCGAACAGTGGTTTCTGTGCTTTCAATCCACTCGACGGAAACAGCTCTGGATTCAGGGTGTCTGCGACAGGCGTCGTTCTGTGGCCGTGGACCGGTCGACGAAGATAATCAAGAAACTAAAGTTGAAGGAGTTCCTTTCAAGATATTCAAGAACACGGCTTTCGTAAAGGACATGTTTACGAGTGCACTGGAAGTCACGAAATCTGAAGGGGAGAGCATCCGGACCGCAGGTATTCGGGGACAAGTGAAGAAAACGATATCGAGGCCAGAGCATTCCGAGAAATGTTCGAAAAGAAGGTACTCATGAGTGGTGAGTATATGTTCTTAGCGTCGATGGATTGGATTTGCGCACGGGGCGTGTCACAGATATTTTCTTCCTTCGCGCTTGGTACTCGACACAACCTCGCCAGTTCTACAATCCAGTGACATCATTGCTGTTCGAGTCGAACAAGTCGGGATGGCAAGGTATGCGGCTCGCAGGTCAGGTGCGACGAGACGAA
Organism: Leccinum uliginosum; assembly: GCA_038091455.1. NCBI lineage: Eukaryota > Fungi > Basidiomycota > Agaricomycetes > Boletales > Boletaceae > Leccinum > Leccinum uliginosum. The sequence continues at coordinate 2,040 of JBBPOM010001236.1, read as the reverse complement.
GGCGTCAAGACACCATTATGTGAACTCGCACTACAAGCGTGTCAGACGCCCACCGCGATGATTTAATCCGCTCAAGATACCTACCCAAAAAGTTGGAGGTCTTGTTGCCGTATACGTCGAAATCGAGGGCGATGAAGGCACAGAGTAACAAGACGTATAAGCAACAGAAGGTTGTTGCGCTCTTGCAACAAATCGGAACGCTGCGAAAGAATCAGGTTCAAAGACGGAAAGAGAAACAGAACGAGAGGAAGGAGGTGCACCGGGAAAAGGTTGCAAAGGAAGAGGCACAGAAGGGGGACCAGGACAAGGACAAGCGGAAGGAGGTCGTGAGAGTGGTTTCCAGGAATGAAGCACAAGCGGCAGACGGAGATGGACGAGGGGTACTACTAAGAGCACGGAGGGTGTGACTGTGACAACTACACGTGACAAGTAATGCGACTTGGAGAAACGACTTGGAAGCACACATGCCAAGTGACTAGAAGCAGTGGTACGCGCCCGATCCAACAACGATACAGCATGCAGATGCGGCCTACGATGCCCACAGGCTGTTCGGTGCGTACCCGCCCACTTCGGCGACGCCCTCTGCACACGGTGCGTACGCCCCGTCTGCGATGTTGCTCGTGTTGACCTGGTACAGTGACGAGGCATGTCAGCAAGTCATCTCCTTGAATCCCACCCCACCGCCGATATACATGTACGCAAACTCCTCGGAATTCCGCCTTCTCCTATCAGACGCAGCCCTCCAGCCCTCCCTACTCTCGCGAGCTAACTTATCTTTCTGACCCTTCGACCCGCTCAACACTCCCAGTACTAGAAGAACACCAGAGACGAGGCCGTTCCGAGTCCTCTCTCCCATGGCACACTGTACGTGCACCGACGAGTCTCGTGTTTTCCGGCTAACATCGGTTGCTGTAGCGTCAGTCAGTATAATTCTTCGGCCCCTTCTAACTGGATCCTCGCACCCTCCAACTCGCCCTACGAACACCAGCAATAGCCCACTCCCTCCAGCGGTTCAATCCATCGTCGGCCTATTCAACACCGCCCCCTCCTGGTATCCGTTCCTCTCCCTCGCTCGCATTCGCTCTCGGTTATTCCAGCCAAGTCAAACCACAGAATCGCTCTGCCCAGCTCTTGGACTCAAACCCTGTCCAACCATCCAGCACCACTAAGCAATCCCTCTCAAAGGTCGATCACCTTCCCCCAAAGCCACCCACCTCGGTCCCTCCCAACCCTTTTCCACGCCTAAGAAACGCAAATGTCCCGATGAACTGGTCACTCCGTCTCAAAAGCGCGTAAATGCAACGGATCTCACACACTCGCTTCACACAGCGCAACGCCATTCCTCAAGTCGTCAAAGTCCTCCCGCCAAGTGTTGGCGTATGTCAACGTTCCTACCCACCCGGAAAACACCCTCGGGAAAGTCTTCAAAGAGCTCGGCTGACTTGCCTTCCGTCGACAAGTCCGTCGACGAGGATACACATTACGACATTCGTGCCAACACAATGTCCGCCGATCGGTGTACTGGAGATAGGGACGCGCAAGGTATTGTGACACGCTACATGCATCACGATTCCCCCGCTGACTAGCGCGCAACTCAGCCCCCCTCAAGAAGCTTAATACATTGACTGAAGACATCCTCGAGGCAGGACAATATCGCTGATGACGAGGACCAGGAACCTGACGACGACAAAGTCAACACGATCATCTCTATCACACTCCGACACGCAAAGTCGTTGATTATTTTGGAATCGCCGACATGCTCATCAACGATACGTCAAATCAGACGCCACACCCGAGACGTACGTTTGCCTCGCGGACTACCGCCATTCATCTCGCAATTAAACCGCATCAACGGATGTCTATTGATGAAGCAGCTACCGTCTTCGGCTTGCCTGACCTCCGCGCAGCAATTCGCGATTACCTCGATCGTTGCGCGAACGGTGTAGAGCACAGCATCGGCGGCCGAAGGCATGCTTTGTCTAACTCCAGCCTACCTTCCGACAATATTCAAGTATGGACTAAAGTCCGTGTCCAAAACCG
>JBBPOM010001235.1:0-12548 GCA_038091455.1 Leccinum uliginosum | reverse complement strand
CATCATACGTCATAAAGGTCCCCTCAGGAACCGCCTATATCTGATCCGATGGAAAGGATACACAGCCGAAGAAGATACCTGGATACCAGAACGAGAACTAAAACACGCCAAAACAATCCTTTCAACATATAAGAAACTCCACCCCACCGCTTTTCCTTCTTAACTTTTATCATCTTAGAAACCCAATACCGTCCACTCCCCAAAGAATGTCCAGCTATGTCCCTTCTGACTCGATTTCTTCCGTTTCCTCTCTTTCACCCCCTCCTTCATCGCATAGTTCTTCCTCTCCTACCAGTCCTCTGGCTCAGGGTCGTCTTCCTAGCCCTCTTGGTGGAACGCCTCTGGGTCCTGCTGACCTCGAATCTCCTCCTTCTTCCCCCGTTCCCCAATGTTTAGACAACGAAACCGCCATTCCCTGGCGTATTGATTCCCCTCCCCTCCCCGCTCGCTCTGACGTATACCACATTAATACTGTCGACGTCCCTCTCTACGCTAACAAGTTAAGAACTGATGATGCCTCCCCAGAGGATCTACGCAGGCTCCGTGTCTATTTACAGGATTCCCGTTATACCCGCGACATTTATGCGTATGCAGACGTCGAGTCCCCTCTCCATTCCCTATACAATGCATTCACCCACATCTCACGACTCGGACTTATCACCTCCAACCTAAGGGACTCGGCCGACAGTCAAGCTGCGTTCCTCTCCATCCAGATCACTAATACGCAAAGAGCCGCCGAAGAACACCTCCTCTCGGCCATGCACCAACTCGGAATGACCGAGTTTGTCACCGATATCGATCGCTTTCTGGCTGAAATGACGATCTACTCTACTCCTCTCACTATCCCACAAACGCCCTCCTCCCCTCCAGGCCTTCCTCGTCCCCCTCTCCATGTACGCATCCCCGCTGAAGTAGAAGCAGTCAACCCTCGCACCGTCCTCCCCCTCCCTGCAGACGTTGTTCCTGCACTCGTCCTGACGCCTTCCCTGTCTCCTCCTTTCGGACCCGAGGAGATCCAAGCAGAGATTGATAAGATCGAGGCCGTCTTCGACTCGGTCTCGGTACCTGATAGTGAAGAAATCATTGAGCATATGGACCCCACTTACCACTCCCCACCTCGCTCACTCACGTCGACTCCGTCCGCATCTTCCCTCCCTTTAACCTGAGTGGAGGATGCAGCTATGAATTCGGCAGAAGCCCGCCTTGCAAGAGAACTCGACCTCCCAGTCGACCGTTCCCACAGATTATACCCAAAGGCATGTTTTACCTGCAGGCGCCTCAGTCACATTCGCGTCGATTGTCCGCAATACTCCTGCCCCACCTGTCTCAAAACCGCTCCTGGACATCCTCAAGGAGCTTGTCCTCTGAGACGTCGTGCTCCGCAACCATCCCCCTCCTCCACTTCTTCGTCCTCTCGCTCGTCCCGCTCTTCTCGTTCCTCCTATCACTCCGCTCGCTCTGGCCGAGGTTCTGCCAGACCCTTTCGAGGTTCTTGAGGATCTACCTCATCTCGTCGTCCTCGCCCTCGCCCTGTATACCCTTCCCCAAGTGGTCGTCCTCCCTCGCCAGACTACAATTATGACTGCGAAGACACTTACGACGAGGCAGCAGATGCCAATACCACGGGAGAGCACTCCTGGACTGGACACGACTATTGATGCTTGGGTCGGTGACTCCAAGGCTACTTGAATGGGGGTAATGTTACGATTGTCTCCGAGACTCTCTATGTACCTCTTTTCCCTTTCCTTTTGCTTCGCTTATCGCCTCTACTTTGTCTTCACTTTGTATCTTAGACCTCGAGCGACTTCGTCTTCCTTTCCACGTCGCTGACAGTCCGACATTTCCCTATCTCCTTTCCGATCTCTTCCTATCTTCAAGTTTGTCTAGATCCTCTAACTCATGATGACGCCATTGCTTCATCAGCTATCCGTCATCACTTCGTCATGTATGCTTACTCCTCCGCAGCTTCTTACTCATCCATACTGCGGATGACGCGTTCCTTCTTCGTGATTCTATCATGTTCCATCTCGTTAGTACTTAAGGACTATTGTGTCATTGTAAACTCTAAGCTAGAGCTACTTGAAATCCAACCGAGTATCTTCTGCGAATTCTCGAGTATCTTTGTCCTTCGTCCCCTCAGTCCTCTGCCCCTCTCGGGTGTGACCCTTAGTCTTCCGCCCTTCTCGGGTGTGACCCTTAGTCTTAGTCTTCGAGTGACGCGACTCTTCGTGAGTTCCTCCTCGAAAGAACCTTTCGTCACTCGGCTTCGCCAAGCATTATGCTTGCTCGGCCTATCCTTTGTCCTAGCCTTCGCCTTCAAGTCTACAACCGACCCTACCCGGGCCAGCTGTAACACGAACTATGGTATTTAAGGTCCTTCATCTTTATGGTGTTCATGCTGTCGAGCTCCATGGGTCCATGTCACCTAAGAAGAGACAGTCTGCCATTGAAGCATTCCGTAGGCCCGCAACATGCACAACTGGACCCCGAGTGCTCATCTTGTCAAACGTCGGAGTCGTAGGGTTGAATCTTGCATGCGCCAACATCATGATTATCTTAGTAAGCGACTTCTTGACCAGTTGGTAGCCGGGTTGTGTTTAATTTCAAATTTTCGCTAGGATACTACTTGGTCAGCACTTGATGACGAGCAATTAAGAGGAAGAATCTACCGATACCCCCAACAAAAACAGGTTGTTTTCTACTGGCTGATTGCTCTGCGTACCCCGAACGTATTCCTTAACAACCTCTCGTTCGACAAAGGTCAATTGCACAGTGCCTTCACCGGATCCGGACCCGTTCGTGAGTAATAAAAAAAGTTGCCTTTGTGGCGGTTCTCCATGTGAAGGACTAAATTTTTTTGACATTTAACAGAAAGGCTGTTTGAGGATCCAAACGCTGAAGACGAAACTACCCTTTCACTGCCAGCTCTGTCTGACGACGAGGAGACTGCGGGCGTAGATGCATCCAAATCACGGACATGCAGTCCCGGTCGTGGTTGCGGCAGTAAGGCTGGTCGCGGTCATGGCAGCCTGAGTAAGGCTGGTCATGGTACGTTTTCCAAAGGCAAAGGTCGCGCTGTCCAAAACATCAGCGACAGCAGTGAAGTGTTCTCGATGGATGTATCCGGTGATGAGGAAGAAGACAGAACTGCTCAAATGGAGATGGAGCCGCAGCCAGGACCACTGAAATCGAACCCCCCCAAAAGGGCTTCGAAAGCCTTGAAACATGCTGCTTCGCCATCTTCTTCCAAGGGAGCAAAAATACAGAGAAAGAAGCAGCTCATCCATCAATCTGGTGGTGAAGTGGGAGATGAGAATTCGTCATTGGCACAAGCAGCGGCAGCAATGCGCGTCGATATCCTGCCAGGCAGTGTGCCAAACCCGGCCACTGCCCCACTGGCAGCTACCGGTTCCTCGATGCCCAAATGTGTTCCTACTGCTCAACTCGATGGTGGCGGGGACAACTCGGACGTGCTTGCAAGACTTCAACAGCCAGGTGGGCAAAATTCGCCCAGCACCGATCATGACACTATCGTGTTGCAGAGTCTGCTTTCTGATCGTGTTCCTGCTGCCCAACTCAGTGACAATACGGACAGACTGCATACAAACCTTCAAGAGCCAGGCGGGCAAGATGCCGATGACGCCATGGTGTCTCAGGTCCTTTGCCGCATCAGCAAACTAACACATTTCCATAGCTGAGACTCCAGCTTCTCACAAGATTTAGCCGAGTCCCAGCTTGGCACAGCACGACAAAGCATGCGACAGTCTGTGACAGTCCGGAATAAATACGTCATTCCTACATAAGTATATAGTAGTAACATACTCTACATATTTACTTATGTGCTGTTTACGTTGTCTCTGACTAATCTAATGTTACATCGAGAGCAAACTTGGATAGTTTGGGCAGCACCGAATCTATAAACGTTAGGCGAATGTTATCCTCAGGCTTGTTGAATATATGTATAAAATATCAATTCTACATACCTCTCCGATTGCGACATGGCGAATGTGATTCTCGGAAGGCATGTTCGCGAACGGTCAAGTAGTCATTTTGTCGGATAGAGAGTCGGACGTGACCCACGAGCTCGTCCGCAGCATGTACGTCGTTCTGGGTGTTTTCGAAGAAGAGTCGGTTGAGTTGCAAAGCGATGGTGTTGCGATGGATAATCTCGCATGCGAGATCCTTCCGCATGTGAGAGATGGCTCGATCACTCCGCGCAGCCTCTAGGCCTCCATACTGCTGCGCGGAGAAGGCACGACACAATCTTGAAGATACGAGCTAGCGGTCGATGTTTTGGAATTTGGCATCTGGAACACTGCCGTGTTAGTAGCCAAAAAAAAATCGAATTGCATGTACTTACCACTAGACCGCCCGACGAATGCCAGTAGGTATCAGCTGGACCCACACAGTAAGACGGCTCTGAATCTCCTTCAGCACGAAAGCCGCTACATGACTCGAACTGGCCGGGATTGAAGTGGGGTCGTCGGTACTATGCCGCAGCAATCGCGTTGTCGTGGAGCTCAATGGTTGGAGCAAAATGGAATCGTTCATCCGATTCGCACCCGAGCCGACGAGCTGGACCAACCGTACTTGGATTTCCAAAGGTCGGTGTACGAGGTTGTGGGGTTGAATCGAAAGTCATAGTTTGGAACGTCACGATGGCGACGAGGAAGGGGAATGTTGATCCGATGCTGTAGGGTGATAGTACGGTGATGGCAAACCTGGGGTCGTGCGGTGCACGATACATGTGTACAAGACATGTAAGTATTACCTGTCACTCAAACCTTAGCAAAGTTTCGAAATCATATGTAATATTATTACCGCCGCCTGCCTAGTGCAGAGACTTATTTTTATGTGACTTTTGCTTCTATATGGTAAGTACATAGTACATAACCGGTACGTCACTCTGCTCCGAGGCAACGCAAACGCATCCAGTTATACCCGCAGTGCTAGACGATGCCCCGTGCCAAAACCACCCGCGGACGACTCAAAACCGTCAGTTGCCCTCGCTGCGGCAAGAAATTTTGTACAGAGACGAACGTTCTTCAGCACATGAACCAACCTAATGGTCCATGCTATAGAAGCTTACCTTTATTCGGCAAGTATGAGGACCCTGTCAATGGCATTGCTGCGGACTTGGTGGCTCCTCTGAGTCGTTCTAACCCAGTTCAGCTTCAACAAGACGAATACGAGCCTGGCCTACCTGACGGTCACCTATCCGAAGACTTTGAAATGGACAATGACACCTCAAACTCTCTCGCGAATCCGCCTGTCGCTATTCCTCCTCGACCTGGCATCGACCAGCTTTCACCGGGACGATTTGTGGAGGTATTCGAGGGCTGCGGGGAAACTTTCCAGGGTGGTAAGACCGTGACTTTCATGGATGATTTCTGGGCTGATCAATATGCGGAACAAAGACGCACAAACATTTACTATCCTTGGGCGTCGAAGCAGGAGTGGGCTTTTGCGTCCTGGTTATTACGCTCACGTCTGAGCATGGCTGCCATCGACAGCCTCCTGTCACTTGACATCGTAAGTAACATCATCTTTCGATTTAGTTCGTCCTCTAATCAGTACTGCAGATTCAATGTGCTTCCCTGTCCTTTCACTCTGCAAAAGAGCTCAGAACCCGGGCCGAAATACTTCCATCAGGGCCCAAGTGGGTATGCGAAACCCTGCAGCCCGAGTATCCTGTCAAACAACCCCTTCGTCTTTTCTACCGTAATCCACTTGATTGTCTTCAAGCTCTTCTCAGCCACCCTCTCTTCGCGTCGCATATCTCGTTTGTCCCGAGGAAGATTTGGACTTGTGCTGCGAGGGTCTGTCGGGTCTACGACGAATGGTTAAGTGGAGACCGCGCTTGGGATACTCAGGTAAGACTACCTTTGCACTCGAGGATGCCGTGAATGACGCTATCCTAGGAGGCGCTGCCACCAGGTGCTACTCTCCTTGGAGTGGTCTTGTCATCAGACAAAACCAATATCTCGATCATGAGCGGTAATCGCCTTGCTCACCCGGTTCTCATCAGTCTCGCGAATATTGACACCCGCATCCACAGCCAATCATCTCTCCATGCTTACCTCCTGCTGGCTTTACTCCCGGTCGCCAAGTTCACTCACAAGACCACCCGAGTTTGTAGCTTGTTGCAAGATCAACTGTTCCATAAGGCTCTCCATATCGTCCTCTCTCCATTGAAGGTTGCTGTGCAAGTGGGGGTCATGATGAATGACCCCATCGGTAACCTTCGCTATTGCTTTACTCCGTTGGCTTCGTGGATCGCCGACACTCCCGAGGAGAGTTTGTTAGCCGCAACAGGTCCAAAAGCATCACCGGTAACCACTGCCATGTCCAAAGACTTCGGCGACCCACACCAACATCCTTCGCGCACTGCAGAACATACTCTTTCCGCCATTCGCTTTGCTTGTTTGAAGCACTCGCCAATGGACTACAAGAACTTTCTGAAGGTTGTCAAATCATTAGGTCTAAATCATGGTGTCATCGAGCCGATTTGATTAGATTGGCCGTTATCAGACCCTTGTAATTTCCTTACGATTGAACTGTTACATCATTTTCATTGATTCGCCTGGGACCACGACGTGAAATGGTGTATCTCTTCCCTCGGCGCCGCAGAGCTAGACTTCCGCTTCTCCGTCATTCAGACACCTGTGGGATACCGAGTGTTCGATGAAGGCATTTCCAAGTTGAAGCAGGTCACTGGCCGCGACCATCGCGCCGTGCAACGCTATCTTATAGGTGTCATAGCTGGTGGTCTCCCTCGGAGATTTCTTATCGCCATCCGCGCACTTCTAGACTTTCGTTATCTCGCGCAAGCGCATTCATTCACGTCACACTCCATAGATCGCGTGGCCCAGGCACTTCAAGAATTCCACGACCACAAGGACGCCATCGTCCGCCAGGGCGTACGAGGGAACTGGGAAATCCCTAAGTTGGAACTCCTGCAGAGCGTAGTTCCCGGCATCCAGCAATCCGGAGCCCCGATGCAATGGACTGCCGATGTGACAGAGCATGCACATGTTGACGAAATCAAGGTCCCCGGGCCGGCCCGTGCTGGCAATAATCAAAATTATTATAATCAGATCGCTCGCCACCTCGACAGGTTGGACAAGTGCTTCAGATTTGACCTAGCTACATACATCGAGGAGCGACACTACACGGAGCCAGCAGTAGACGAGGAGGACCGTGAAGAAGACCACGAACCCGATGCAGAACAGCTTTCTATCTCTGAGTACGCCACCCCGAAACGCCCTGTTAGAGACTATTTCTCTATCTCAGCTGCCCTCTTGGATGGATCTCATCCGTCCACTCCGAGGCCTTTCCGCACATTCACCACGTCGACAACCACATTCCACCTCGCCATCAAGCCGTCGTCACGGCTCACGGTTGCCGAGGCCGCCCTCAAATATCAATTGCCTGACCTCATTCCCGCCGTTTCTGCTTTCATCGCACAACAAACTGGCAATTCTGCACCCTCGGAAAACACTCAGCTGCAAATTTGGCACAATGTACGCATACAACAGATGTCTTATCACAACAAGGATCTAGAACCGCCCCAGACGCTCTGCGCGATACCTCCGTCAGCTACGAATCCTTTTGGCCAATATGATTCGGTGATTGTCAACACCGAACCCTAGAGCGACTGGCCGGAGCGAGGATTAGTTGGACACGCGGTTGTTCAACTTCGGATTATATTCCGCCCTCTGCATTCTAATTTTTTCGCTGCATACATTCAGCGCTTCACCACTGGAAGCGTGAACACGGTGACAGGGATGCACCTCCTCAAGCGAGCGGTAAGGGCAAATGGGGATCGTGTTGGAGAGGTAATTCCGATGACGTTGGTTCGTTCTCCTGCTCATATCATTCCTAACTTCGGCGCCGAGGCACACTCACGTTTGTGCAAGTCGAGCAGTAATGAACTAAGCAGTGAATTTTGGCTCAATAAATACTGGTCGAAAGAAATGTATTACGCGTTATCTCCCATCTAGGTTTCCCTACATTATATCACTCGGCTTCGGATTACATATATAGTCCTCGTGTACCTTCTTCGTGATCCATCGATTGTCTCTGATCATCTGTCTCTCTAATTTTCCCTGGTCCCTACTCGATGAACACAATGGATAGACTGTCAGTATCCCAAAACACGCACGACAAGGCCTGAAATATTCGAGTGAGTAATCAGTTATGACTAAACAAGTTCACCTTTTCTCAGAATGGGTTTTCGTAGCAAATCACAGTGCAAGCCACGCCCCACAACTTGGTGACTGTGAGTAGTACTTCGAAGCTGTTGAACTGATTTAATAAACATGCTCACCGAAAAGACAGCTACCAACCATACCCCAACAGCTCAGGCGCAAAACGGATTGGCACCGTCCAACAATGGACCGGTTGCTCAAAAACGACAGTTGGAACAACACCATACAGCTTCATCGAAAAAAAGATAGCATTTCATTCCTCAACTACATGTATCCGGAGAAGTGTCTACTTCCAAATTACCAGACATTAAAGAATTTGTTGGAACTGTTAGAAGCGGAGGGTCTCTATGGTGGCAGCACAAAGGGGAAGCGTAGCAAAAGAAGTTGGACTCATTATCCCCCCGCTGTTCGAGGCAAAAATACAGATCGCGAAGCAGAGCTCGCGAAGTTCTTGAACAAAGTGTGTGCCGGTGTACACAGAGTATGTGTGTTTGTGAGTTCTAAGTTTGGTGTTTCTTCCGTATAAGCGCCAAAGGAGTCGTTGTCTTATTCACCTGCGGTTCTAGCGAATGGGATGCCCAATCTTCAACAAAACCTTTGGATGGTGCATACACAGCAAGAAAACCCGACATGACGTGTTACTTTCAAGTTCCCGAGGGCGTGAGCAAAATGTCCTGGGAACAGGTCGTATCGTTTTGTGAGGTCAAGAATCGCCTCGATTCCGAGAACGACAAAGAATTGTTCATAGAACTCGCCGGGAAAGCCTCGTGCCTGCTGGGTGCGCAAGATGGCCGCCATTTCGTCTCGTGCATTCGAATTCTGGGGTCATCTATCTATCTAATGACTTTCCACCGTAGTGGCTCTGTCTCGACTTGTCCCTTCGATATCAACACTTATCCAGTGACTGGCAGTTTCTGCACATTCTCCTCGGCATATCCTTCTCGGACTACACAACCATCGGATTCGACGGGTCCATCAAGTGGGATATTGTGAACCACACCTCGGACCTGGATGCTGCCTCGGATCTGGATGCTGCCTCAGACCTGGATGCCGATGAATTGGAGCAGAGCGACCCAGATGAATCACAGTCAGACGCCGAGGAGTTTTCCTTAGGCTCCCATTCAGGGAACATACACCGGACGACCGCTCCGTCGGAGTGCACGGACTCCTCCGCGGACGATCCAGATATAGAGAGTGACGACGATTCACGAAGTGCATTTGCAGCACCCAGACGGAAGCAGGACAAGATGGGTGGAGGTTGTCGATAAGGATGGTAATTGCCGCAAGATCTGGCTCAAGAGCGTGCTGGATATATCGGACAGCCTGTGTGGTCGAGGGACAACAGTCTGGGAGGGTGAGATGGACCTCCAGTCAGGAGATTCGAGCGAGGCGACTGTCGTCGTCAAGGATTCCTGGAACGATCCGCTCAGGAAGTATACCGAGGGCATGGTTCTACATATGCTAGAAGAACATCACATCGAAGGCGTCCCTTTACTCGTTAGCGAGCAACAAGTCAAGACCAAGCTCTGTGATCCTGAACGCTCACACCTGGAGGTCAATCAATCAACACATTTTCTTCGCTCTGCACTTCCTCGGAATTCCTCATTTGATCTTCGAATATTATCTCGCCTCGTCTCTCGTCCTCTTGGAAAACTTATATATGAATTCTCGTCCGTCGGAGAGCTGCTCATCGGATACTTGGATCATGTCGTCGGTAAGTGAAATCTTTCCATGACACCCAATCCAAAATTCTGATTGAATCCCAGCACACAAGGATGCTGTAGAAGTCGCCGGTGTCCTACACCGGGACGTCAGCCCTGAAAACCTCTTCTTTGTCTTGGCGGAGGAAAACCGGAGTGATCACAACAAATTCATGGATCACCTGTCTGACGAAGATCGACGGCGATTGTGCGAGAAGATATGAAAGCTTCAGTGGCGAGGGATCCTCGGCGACTGGGGCTACGCAGTCCCTACTGCGGTTTCTCAAACTCCCCCAGCTTCCACTTCATCAAATGACGACAATCTCTCTGACTGTCCCCCGACATCGCCGATCGCAGCCTTGGTCGTCGAACCAATCGTTGAATATGATAATCTTGTCCCAATTCGGAAGATAGGCAGTAATGATGCGCCATCACTGGTGTCGGTTTCGGAACTCACTGCAGATAGCGACATCACTCTCTTGATGGGCGCAGATAATCCAGACGACGACCCACGGCAAACGATCGATCTATGCCCACTCTATCGGACAGTAAGTCCAATTTCTGCAGGGGCTAACTGATCGATCTGATATCTTCCTCAGGGAACTTGGTCCTGGATGGCTGCACAGCTCGTCATGGCCGGTCTGGGGCAGCCGGTGGTACACGATGCCCTGCACGACCTGGAGTCGTTCTTTTACGTTCTTGTCAGAATTTGTATTATCTGTAAAGGACCCTCCAAACCAAAAGACGAAGCCGAACTTGCGGAGTGCTTCGACAAATTCTTCAATACCTTCGAGCCGAGCATCCTCAAAACAATCACCATCCAGTCAAATTTGACTTGGTACCCGCTCATTGTCAAACACATCCATCCATACTTCAAATCGGTCATCCCTCTCCTCTCGCGCCTTCGAGCAGAAGTGATCTCGCCACTAGCGACAAATTAGCACAGGGTTTTCTACCGCAAGACTGCGACTAATCACGACATCTTCATCCGGCACATCATTACAACCCTTTCTGAACTTCAACCCGAAGATTGGTCACCCATGAAGAAGGGGAATGAATCGTCTCGCCAGCCTTCATTGGTCACTATGAGGCGATCCGAATCTAGGCCACCACTCCCTTTGCTCCATGCCCCCCCGCTGTACCGAAGAACCTCCCCCCTGGCCGTGTTACTATTCGGAGTGACTCGGGCTCCGGAGAGCGACTCGGATGACTTTGTGCCCTCCAGCCCTTCGAAGCGCTCCCGATTTGACGTTCTCCAGACCCGTTCCGGTTCTCGCCAACGTCCTACCCGAATGACGCGCAGCACCAGCGCTTTATCGCGTCCTACCTGAATGACGCGCAGCACCGGCGCTTTATATGCGACACTTCACTCGACGAGGCAACCCAAATCTGTGAAGGCCTTCGGACAATGAGCTTCAGACTCGACTCGACCGCGATTGTACATTCTAACCATTAGATATGTTCGACGAATTCGATTTCCTGTCTATCATTCTCTTCAAAATACGTTATTTTCCTTCAACCTTCTTACGTAGATAAGTTGGTACTCCGAGACGGCACTGTTGGTGATCTGAAACGTTGTAAAATTTTATCATTGTGTACTTTGCCTCATTGAGAGCACATGGTGGCTTCTATAATTTCAGAATATGTCGGAAGCTAGGCCCGGAAATTGGTCGCTTCATCCCATCCTTGTATGATGCCTCCCAAAAGAAAGATTTCGAAGGATACCGGCTCTCAGGCCGACGTTGGAGAAGTCCTTTCTAAGAAGCGGCTCACCCAACAACCACGACCCCAGGAACTTTTCGACGGCGATGAAGATCTGGGTGAATCCCTTGTTTTTTTTTTCAAGTCCATAACCGCCGTTCGTTTCTGACCTCTCTGCATCGCAGAAATGGGACCCGAGGCCCAATGGAGACGTTCGTCGAGGGCTGGCAGAGGCTGTGGAGGATCCATTCAGCAGCTACAACGCATCGAGCACGTCCAGTCTTCAAGATCCTCACGACAATCCACCCGTGACCTCGATATAGTGACAGAAGGACAAGAAATCAATACGATGGCTCCCTCGTACTTCCCGGACACGTCATACGGTGACGAACAGAGTCAGATTCCCCCATGGGTCTCGGATTCTTCTACTCCATTGACTCAAGTTCGGCCAACCTTCATGCAATCGCGGACTGGCCAATTCGGCTTCAGACTACCCTCCCAGCCAAATCTATCATCAAGTGGTGATGTTAACTCGGAGCCGCGTATGAGGTCCAACACCCAGGAGTACGGTGTCCCTGTTAGACGTCCGTGAGTGTTTACTTAACTATAGTCGAGTTACCAACAGGTCATGGCGTATACTATTTGACAGGTCCTCGGTCACATCATCCCATTCTTCCCGCCCGACCTCACGCAGTTCTTCTTAAAGAAGTCCTATGGGACATCTCTTGTGCGCAGACCGACTCGGAGGGTTCTCGAAGAAAGCACGAATAGGGAATGAGGAACTCTAGTAGAGAACTTACTAGGAATAGTGAGTCGAAGTGTGAGCTAAGACTAGAGGTTTCAATCACTGATTGAGTGTGAAAGCGACCTGATATTCAAGGGTCAGGCTTAGGCCCTTATATACTACAATAGGTATTTGTACATATTGTGAAAAGGA
>JBBPOM010001234.1:0-12564 GCA_038091455.1 Leccinum uliginosum | reverse complement strand
GCTTGTCCGACCGCTTCCACCCACTACGCAGCCCACATATCATTGAAATGATCGGCTCGGGCGCTGTATGAGCACTTCAAGACCCAGTCTTGAATCATGCCCGCCAAAGGAAGTTCTGGTTGACCAGAGCATACAATACCGCCACGCCTTGGGGAGGTGAAGGTAGAAGGTATATCGCTTTCGCATGCGGGAAACAATGCAGAGCAGCCTGTAAGTGGTCCGTTCAAGTTTAGACATCGTGTTGTGGACACGTTACCGATTCGATCAAGGTCTCGAACCTCAAATTATTGAATGTTCCACTGGCAGAATTCGACTTGAAGTCGACCCTTGGTAGGCTTGAGATGCTTTACTAAACCGGGATCCCTTGAACTGGCCGCAGCCTGCGCCTCGAAGGAAGCAAAGAGGGGAGCGGAGTGAACGTGAAGCGATGGGAGACCTCCAGAAGACGATGTTTTGTGCGCACGCAGCCGGGCTGCCATGTCGCAGAATAACCAGAACGTCCGTTTAAACGCCAAGCTCCCTGAACATTTTGTTTTGCCTTCGAGTACAAACCGACGCGGATTTCAAGTTGCCTCACGGCGCCACGTACTACCGTTCGACTAACAAAGTTCACAAAAGAGGCCAAGTCCTCGCCTATTCGAACGTAGCAAGCCGGAACTTCAGCTGGAATTCGACTAAATGTTAGCTCCGCTACCCCAAAAGAAGCTAGGCATAAAACACTATAAAAAGGGCTCCATTCTGTTTGTCAACGGTCAACATACCAAAAACCTTTCTGCATACCGAGTCTCCTCTTCCAACGATATCGTCATGTTCGTTCGTCTTACCCCCGTTTTGATTGCACTGTTTGCCATGGTCGGCGCAGTCGCTGCGGCCAACAATGGCGGATGCACGAACGTGTGTTGCAAGAATGTCCCGGAGGTATGTGATCAGGTCGTATATCCGTTGTTGGGAGACCCACTGACCGGCGGGGATGGTCAGAATCCAACTCCAAGGGGTTATGGAGGAACGGGCTGTCAGATCCTCCCTGCTGGCGGACAATGTTCTTACAAGAAGATGTGCTGCAACGTTGTCGTGAGTAGATCGCCCTCACTAACTTTCCTGCCCTTGAACGAGAGACAATCTGACGTGCGGGACATATACAGCAAGGCGATGTCGCAGCAGTATGCAGCTCACCCCAGTGAATGCATCGAGACGCGGCCTGCGGGCCAACTTCAGCGGGAGTTTAATCGTAGGAGAGATGATGAAGGTGGAGGAAAGCTTCATATATGGTCGCCTTAAACTTGAGTAATGAAAGCAATCGAGATGAGCTTTTGGCGAAACTTGGTCCTAAATTTGAGTCCGAGTTTGAGGTGGACGTTTGTACATATGTTCATATGCTGCTTGCATGGGATCGTGTCTGCAATTTGGCACCAGTCGATCTCCGTACTTTGTCGTTCGATTGCGCTGTTTACGGTCAAGTATGAGGGCGACAGCCAATCGGAGCTCACAAATTCTGTGGACCGGTTGACGTCCGGGCCGGGGCGTCTACAGTGACGAGATATTTTTCGCCGCCGGCATCAGATGGAGGCTGCGAGCCATAGCTGAGAACCAAGAAAGCGTAAACGGGAGAGCACATTATGTCGTACCGCGATTGTGAATCGGACGTCATACCAGCCTCAAGTAGCGTGGACGTAGCAATTACTCCACAAAAGCGATGGTAGAAGCGTTACAGTGGAGCCACCGTTGAGGCAAGAAAGTGCGAGGTAGTGGAGCTATTTGGAGAAGGTGCACAGCACTGGCTTACATACACGAGATAATCAGTCCATCCTCCTCAAGTACATACCTCTTCCATCCCCTCATCACCTCGAACGATCTATCCTCATGTCTTGGCAATGTGCGTCTTTGTGACCTATATCGTTTCGCCATCCCTGACCAAATGCTACGCCCCAGCGTATGTCGACTCGAACCTGATTGGAAGCGGCAAGGTCCAAAAGGCCGCCATCCTAGGCCTGAAGGGCGGCGTATGGGCAAAGTCGAGTGGATACGAGGTGGGATCTCTACCCCTCGCACTCTGTCCTGTGTATCGATGTCTTGTTCCAGCTCTTGCCAGCGGAACAAAAGGCGGTCATCAACGCGTTCAGTAACTTGGAAACTACGCAAGCAAACGGAATTCGTCTAGTAGGACAAAAGTTCTTCACGCTGCAGTGCGACCCAAACCACGTGTATGGAAAGATGGGGGCAAGTAGCCATGATCAAAATCGAGATCTGCCCGCCGCTTTTGGCTGATCGCTTGCTTGTCTCGTACCAGGCTAACGGGTGTGTCTTGGTCAAGACGAAGCAGGCTGTCTTGGTTACCGAATATGTCGCACCAACTCAAGCGGGGGAATCGACTGTAGTGGTCGAAGGTCTAGCGGATTATTTGAAGAGCGTAAATTACTAGACGTGATTTTCGAAGTTGTTCATGTGTACTGTCACGTGTCACATACCTTTCTCTCTCTCAACTATCTATGCGGTTTGTGCAGCGATCAAACGATACTCGGTGCACCTCAAGCATATAACAACGCGTGCTTTGGATTGGCGTGCGACCAGGGGATCCCTAATCAGGTCGTATTCATCCAATGGATCAGTGTCGAGGTAGGCGACGAGTATGTGGTCGATGAGAAGAGAAAAATGCATACAGAGAGGATCATCGTCAAATAGTGGCAGAAAGCGAAATCAGGGTGCATACGAGTGAGAATACCGCTGCCTAGCACTCTCGTCCGATTTGCAGAAAACTTTGCGACGCATTGACGCCGACCCAGCATAGATGTTTATGGGATGCGAGTATGTTGCGGCGTCAGCTTAACCCGTAGAAATGTGACTGTTCGTCGTCGATTTAGTCTTTCCGTTCCATGCCATGGGCGTGTGTAGACCAACGTGAATTTGAAAGGCAACGACCATTACGTTCATCAAACCACGTTTACCACGATCGACACGACGGCGAGTTCAGCGCGATGGTCGAAGGTCTCGAGGTGGTCATCAGATATTGCGGCGCAAAATACATCCAGGTCGCCTGCCCCAAGTCTGCCTCCTCTGAATTCGCCATCCTGAAAAAAGACCTTGCCTGTCTCCGCGTGCACTCCCCGTCCCAGAAGAACGTCCGGCGCGTCAACGGTTCCTTTGTCCTTCACTGGCCGAATGCGACGGTGAACCAAAAGGTAGATATGTTGACAGTGCGTGGGGTCGTCTTTCTGTAGTCTCATACGTGTGGCTTGGCCGTCACGAGTCGAGAGCTGACTGTCGCTCGTTCTCAGGATTCGCTGTACAAGCGTTGGTTCAAGCTATGTAACGACGATCCGGAGGCGTTCAAGCTTCGCGAGGTCCTTTCCATGTAAGCACCCCAAGTTGTTTCCGTCCGTTCGTCCGTGGATCTCACTCGGAAGGGTCTGTGCCTATTTTTTTTTTTTGGTTCGCTCGTTCGTTCGTCCCCACCCCAGAGAGTCTATCACGATGAAGCAAGAGCAAGTCGATCTCTTTTTGTTGTCTTGTTTTTCGATGGCTCGCATTGACGTGCTGATGTTTGTTTTTCTAGTGGCGTCCTCGTGTGTTTCACCCCTGGTGCCGTGGCGTCTCCAAAGGGTCGTGCGACCACTCCGGGGTATGGTTCTCCGATGGATTCTCCGCCGCCGCCGCCGCCGCCAGCAGCAGCAACAGCAACAGTAGCAGAGGCTTCTGCCATGAAGCATCCACCCACCAGTGTACATTCCGCTCTTCCCCCTTGGCTTATTTTCTCACTCGATTCGGAGAACAGCCCAGGATCAAGAGACGAAGGAGCACCCCGACGGACGGTCCGTCGAACCAGACACGACAGCGACTAGACGCGCCGGAAGAACGCGCCCTCCGACCGCCGATCGATACACAATCACCACACTCGCCTATAACGACGACGACGCAGCAACCCGTCCTGTCGTCGTCCGCTGAATCAGAGTCGATGGAGATCTCGCCGCCTCGGGAATCGGGCGAGTTGACACCTCGAGCGATGCCGCACTCTCCACAGAGTCCTCCGGGCGTGGGTCAGCCTGATACTCGACTGCTCGTCCCTCGCTCCCTGTCGTTGCGGTCTTCCTCGTCGGGAAGCGGGAGCCACCACCACCACCACCGTCGTCCCAGTCCGCTTTCTCTCTACCCACCACAAGACGCGTCGCGGAGACGGGATCAGGATGTGAATCGGCTGATGCGCGAGCTGTGGGATGCGCGTCGAGAGCTGGCGGCGATGCGAGTGCGCGAACAAGCCATCTTGGGCGATCTCGGGAGGCTTGGTTTGCAGGTCCCCGCCGAGGTCGAGGTCGGGGCTGAGAGCGCGGGTGATCAGAATGAGAAGAGGGTCTCGCGAGAAGGTGCGTTGGGGACGACGCGCGCTGCTAGTATGTGTTTCCTTACTTTTCTGCACCGACAGATCTGCAAGCGTTGGAAGCCGAGCTGAGGGACGAGACGGCGAGACGGGTGCGTGCGGAGCACGCGTTGGGCGACGTCGAGCGGGAGTGCAGAGCGCCGTTCGTCGTTCCGGCGTTGTTCCAAGCGTTCATGAGCATATCAGAGCTCTCGAGCTGAGCGTTCGATATCGGTTGGCCGTCGTTTTCACATCAAGTACCAAGCGCACCATGACGTGCTCATCTCATGTTCTTATTACGCCCATAAGATTATTATGTACTACCATCCAATACAAAGGCACTGGGTCGTTAGAAACATGAAACAGACTGAGCATTTTTCCAAACACTGAAAAAATGGGGGCCAGAAATACACTAGTAAGTAGTTGCCAGCGATGAAAGCGAGAGACACAACAAACAACCAGGTATGGACCGTGTCCTGGTCATACACTGGGACGAAAAATAAAGGATAAAAAGAGTAAAGTGACATCATGATGCGTTTCGATCTAGATTCTCTGTCGTTTGGAAAACCTGCCTAGATCTAGCTCGACGGCCGTCCGCTCGATGTGGTCGAACACGGAACCAAGCGCGTGTGCGAGATCTGGAGAAACAGGGCCGCTCGCAGCGGCCATCATGTCGTCAAACGTACGCTTGAGACCGTCGAGTTGTTCGGGGGAGAAATAGACCACGGGTTGCTGTCGCGCCAAGTGAGGAAGAGGTCGTCGGACAAAGGAGAATAAACCATGCTTACGGGACTATGCCTCGCGACGTCTTCCGGCGTTGCGAGTACGGTCTCCACCACCGGATGATGCTCGTCTTCCTCCCGCACTTCTGGGTGTGGTAGTGGTGGCGGTGGTGGCGGTGGCGGGGGAGGCGGGGCCATGGAGGGATGTAGCGGTGGGGGCCCAGGAGGAGCAGGTATCGTATGGTTGTTTGGTGGACCCGGCTCGACCATCAGATGTGGTTGGGCATGTTGGAGGTTTGCATAGATGGTTTGGGGTGGAGGTGCGATCTGTACTGGAACCGAGACCGGTTTCGGCGTTGTCTCGAGTTTGAACTCGGAGGTGTGCGGGGGTCGTCGAAAAGAGGCCGGAAAGCTCGGGTGGGCCTCGGCGTGGGTCATGCGTATGCGCAAGAGGTGTTCGTTGTCGTCCATGACGGTGATGCGAAGCCAACCGCCGCAGTGGTAGCGGGTGATACGACTGCGGGACTTGCGGTCAGAGTCTTGGGTGCGGGATTTGGACTGTTCGCCTTCGAGCTGGGCGCAAAAGTAGGTGACGACGGTGGACTTTCCACCGCGCTTCGTCTTCTTTTGGCTGTGGGGGCGAGGTAAGAAACAAAAGGGGGGGAGATGAAAAGAGTCGTACTTCCAGTGGTAATCTGACGCCTCGGCGAGGAAATCTCTTATTCGATTCGAACGATTATAGAGGTGTTCGCCGGCGACGAAGAAGCCTGGAGGGACGCTGACCATCGTGTCAAAGTCAAAGGGACGAGTCTTGTTGAGCGTGACGAGGCTGAGGAAGTCGTCAAAGGACATGGCGGCGGTGGCGATCTGACCACGGCCAGAAGATTCTGCGGCAATCTCGGATGCGACTTTGCGTGCGTTCTGCTTGTCCATGCAGGCTGCGCAGACCTTGAGATGACCGCCACCTGTGCGACGCGGTGGAAAGGAGTGAATGGGACCTGCGTATGGACATCTTGTACACTTTTGAATGAGGGGTTCGCAGTTGAATGAGGGAGGGGAGGAGGAGGAGGTCGCTAAGAGGTGGAGGATCGAAGGGTGAATGGAAGAGTGAGCGGGAAAGAACTCACCTTGCATGGTCGAATCCAACTCGTTCTCTTCCACTCAAAACCGACCCTTGGCGTTTCATTCTAGTCACGTGATTATATCCTTCTCTCCCTTGTCTTTCAAGTCAAGAACATGTTGATTGTGGGACGCAAGAAGCTGTTTGTAAAATGGATGGCCTTTTGCCGGATATCCCGCTGCCAACGGCACATTATCGTCTGATAGGCAATAATCAAGGTTTGGCCTGTTTCTCAACCATGAAGCAACATGCATCTTCATGTGGCGGAACACAAAAGAGAAGCAAAGGTACAGGCACACGGACGTTCCGGTTGTTCCGCTCGACAAGGTCTCCGTTGAACGCTTACCCGGTTGTTTCCCGAATGAAATCATGATGGGAATTCTGTCAGCTCTAGTTGGGTTCCAGAAGCACCGCGTCGAAGATTATCATCCTCTATCCCGCCCTAATCAATAATCCTTAAGTCTAAATCAACGTCCCGAACCACATCGCCCCACTCATCCAAATGCCCGATCATCCGCGCACACTTATTCCTCACGTCCTGCTCCGCGTCCTGGCCAAGCACGAGATACAACGGCCACCCTCGCCCGCTCGCGCGTCCCTCCCCGCACACCACCTCGACGAGCGCGTGCATCGCCTTGACAGGGTCGCCACGCTGCTTGCCTGCGGGCGCCATCCACTTGTGCGCGACTGACTCCCGCTTGGAGTCGTAGTCGGCCACGGGGCCCAGGGGCCTCTCGCCGGCGTTGAAGGTGTTTCGATAGATGCCTTCGGTGCGGAAGGCGCCGGGCTCGACAATCAGGACGCGGATGCCAAACGACTCGAGTTCGACAGCTAGGGTTTCCGAGATGGCTGAGTGAGCAGCCAAACGCAACGAAAAAGGGGTGAGCGAGTCGGCCAGGTTCGACGTCGAGAAAGGGCTCACCGTGTAGCGCGGCCTTGGAGGATCCATAGAAAGCTGAGGAGGGGGCGTCAACTCATCAGCAGAGATGTCAGCGTTCGACGTACCCATGCCCTGTAGGAGCGATCGCGCGTTAGGCACTCATCACTAGGAAAACAAGCACTGGTACCTGTATTTCCAGCTTCCATCCGCTTCGGCTGCCCATCATGACAACCGTTCCGCTCTTCTCTGTCTCAAAAGCCTCGTCAGAAAGTAGGGGAGGCCAAATCGATCAAAAAAAGAACTCACGTTCGCGCATGTAAGGCAAAACTGCCAAAGTCACGTCGAGCGTCCCGAACACGTTCGTCTCGTACTGTTGCCGCATCAAGTCTGTCCTGCGAACGCATCGCGGCGCCACAACCACGAGCGAGTTTATATGTCAATCCCTTCCGATCTCGTCATCGTCGATCCCCTCGCGGCGGGACGAACGTATGATACGTATGAAGTCACACTCACCCACCTTCCTCGACGAACGCCGACAACCCAACGCCGGCATTGTTCACGAGCACGTCGACCCGTCCCCATCCCACCTCCCGAACGATCGCGTCGATGCGTTCCTTTACGCGCTCCGTTCCGACTGATATGTCGAGCTCCGCGCAGTGCACGTTCGGGTTCGGGTTGGATTTCGACTTTGACTCTTCCAGGAGCTTTCGGTGTGGATCGGGATCGGGATGACTAGGATCGTCGAGAAAGTGGGTAATGCTCGCGAGCGTTTTGGCCGTCGCGATGACGCGGTCACCGCGGGCGAGCACGATGCTCACGAGTCGACGGCCGAACCCGGACGACGTTCCTAGGGGGGCGGTGGTGGAACTCGAGGTCAGTCTATGCAAAGGCAGTCTGGTAATAGGAGACGGGCACACCTGTGATGAGCCATACTCTAGAAGATGCCATTCAATTGAAATTCAGCTGGGTAACACTGCGGTATCGGCAAAGGAGCACTAAATCAATCGTGAGTTTCGATCCGATCCAATCAGTTTCAAATCCAAGTAGCCTGTCGCCATATAAATAGCGTGGACGGTCCGTCGGCGCCCAGATTGGCAGGAAATACGCTAGACAAGGTTCAAACTGTGCCATCACAGATAAGAAAGAACAACGTTCCGTGTGAACAACGGAAGCTAAGTTAGCTTTGATAGGGTAGAGGCTTAAGCGCTCATCATCAAAACACGTCAAAGTCTTTGCGTTTGGAATTGTTGGATCGAAATGATCAATGAAGCTGACCAGTGATATTTTGCAAGTCAAGTGAGTATACTACCGGGGACTTTTACCAGCCTTGCGCGCTCGCCTTTTCCGACCTATTACGGACCCGACGACCTTCCCAGGTTTCGACGATTCTTCTTTGATCCCATCAGTCTTGGCAGATTTTGCCTCATTAGACGATAACCGTCGCCTCTTCGCAGGAGGCTCTTCCACGCTACTCGGAGCAGGCTTCCGGGCATGATGTAATTGGGACTGCGGGACACGACCTCCACTCCGCACGGGCGCGTGACTCGCCGGTTTCTCCTTTTGCGCCGTTCGGCGTCGTACCACCTGGATGTTCTCGACCGAAAACTCCACGATCAGGGTCGCTTTGCCAGATGCCGACGGGGCTTTCATCTCGTCCTTTATCCGTTTTATCCTAGCCTCGTCCGGGCTCCCTTTGCCTTGCTCCTTTGCAGCGAGATCGACGAGCTCCTCCTTCCACCATTCCTTGAAAAGCGCACCGACGTCCGCATTGTTGTTAGCCCACCGTAGTACACGTAGCGCATCGGCATGTGTGAGCATTTCGATGAAGCCGTAACCGCGACTGCGCGCCTTCCCAGTGACAGGGTCCACACGGTCCGGCTGGCGTACGATCTTTACCTGCTTGACGCGCGAAGGTGGCTTGCGATTCTTCGGCTTGGTGCCATGCTTTGCTTTGACAGCGTCTTCGTCTTCTTGATCGACTTCAGCAGGCTCTGCAAGCTCATCGGCGCTGAGACCTTCCCGGGTGCCTTGCTTGACCTCCGCATTGAACATCTTGACACTGTGGATCGCTAGTCGCTTAAGGACACGCTCGGTAACGAATACCGGCATTTGGCGTATACTGAGCCGTGTCTTGGAGACATAGAGAGACGGATTACTGCGGAGCATCGCCCGACGCGCGTTGAACGAGTTCGTGCGTTTCTCTAGCTCGACCTTGGGAATCGTTTGCGCTGCAGGGGTGTTGGGAAAAATCACTAGGATGATAGCTTCAGTTGAAATGTAGCTAGGAAGGCGGGGGGTCGATGACTTGCCTCCTTCGCGTAAGAGGTATAGATTTCGTTTGTCTGCCTTTTGTCGTCTCTTCTCACCATCCTCTCCAAGTTTTGTAGCTTGTTCTCGGGTGACTGCGCGGACAACGTCGAGCGTCCGACCGTGCAGCACTAATTTTTTCGCTACTCCGGCAGACGGGTCAGGGGTAAGGAGGGAAGGAAGCGAAAACGGGTTTTTGGGAAGCTGTCGCCTTGTAGTTAGATCTACATCCCTGAGTCCTAGGTGTAGTGTTTACCTGCGTGTTGGTACCCATGGTCTCTGCACGCAAGATGTCGCTTTGCTCGATAACACTGTCCGCGTCTTCCTTTTTCCAAAAACAGGCGAATCCAGTTCCCCGGGGACGGTCGGTTTCGGGATCGATTGTAAGGCGGGCATACCGAAGTGGGCCGAATGCGCGGAATCTGTCACGGTGTCTAGGTAAACTTCGTAGAGCAACAAGTGAAAGCATACAAGTTTCGTACTTCATCTTCCGTAGCCGTGAAAGGAAGATTGCGAATGAAGAGCGTGGTTCCGACATCGGTATGGGGTAGTCGTGGTTTTGTAGGCGGTTCGCTGTCGTCGTTGTCGTTGTCGTTGTCATCCTCTTCCTCGTCATCCTCTTCATCCTCCTCCTCGTCTTCTTCTTCTTCTTCTTCCTCGTCTCCCTCTTCCTCGTCCTCTTCCTGCTCTTCCTCTTCCTCTTCCTCTTCCTCTTCCTCTTCCCCCCCACTCTCATCATCTGATATTTCGTGCAGTCCCACTTGCTTGTGTTCGCTGTCAATCTCTATGTCCCTCGTCTCCTTGCCTTCCGACTGGGAAATCAATGAGTGACAACAACACAACAAAGGAGGCAACCACAAAATTACTTTTTTGTGCAGTCCCGTTTGCTTGTGTTCGCCGTCATTCTCCGCGTCCCTCGTCTCCTTGCCTTCCGACTGAGAAAACAGTTGAGTGAAAAGGCAAGACAACAAGAGAGGCAATCACGAAAAATCACTTTTCGCTTGGCCCACTGCGCCCGTATACTTCTGCCGCCGATAGTCATGCCGTTTGCGGTGACGGACTGGAATACAGCCTGAGCATCCTCCTTGGAAGGAAAGGAGACATATCCGACGCCCTTGGAGACACCGGACCCATGCTTGAGGACGACGAACGCGAAGCGCACGGGCGCGAGATCGGAGAAAGCGGTTTCAAGATCGGTCGATGTCGCGCCATACGGTAGGTTGGACACGAAGAGCGTAGCTACACTTGACATTGATACAAGTGTTGTGAGAAAAATAGTGCTATGGCCCGATTTGGGGTGAATCAATGTCATCATTGAACGTCTCTTTTGACAAACTCAGACTCGAATTTAGGAGTCTAGGACCAAGTTCCGCGGACACAAAAAGCTTGTCTTCATCACTCAAAATGATGAACAGACATGTAGACTCCAATCACGCGACATTGCCTTGCGACCAAGTTTCGTTGACACAAAAAAGTTCATCTCGATTACTTTCATTACTCGATTTAAGGTGAGATTTGACCAGATATAAGCTCCCCTCCGCCGTATCATCATCCCTCCTACGATTCTACTCTCGCTGAGGTTAGCCTGCGAGGTGTCGATACACTCACTCGGGTCTGGTGCATTCTCCTGCGAAATCCCCTTGCTGTATATGTCCCGCACGTCAGATTGTCTCTCATTCAAGGGCGAGCAAGCCGGTGTGGGCGATCAACTCACGACCCTGTTGCAGCACATTTGCTTGTAAGAACACTCTCCGCCAGCAGGGATGACCTGACAGCCTGTTCCTTCATAACCCATTGAGGTTGGAACCTGACCATTTCCACCGGTCAGTGGGTCCCACAACAACGGACATATGACTCGACCACTCACAGTCGTGGCATCGTTACAGCACACGTTCGTGCATTGGCCGTCGTTGGCCGCGGCGAATGCGCCGACTATGGCGAATAGTGCAATCAAAACGGGGGTAAGGCGAACGAACATGATACTATCGCTGAAAGAGGAGACTCGGTATGCAGAAAGGTTTTGGGGATGTTGATCGTTGACAAACAGAATGGAGCCCTTTTTATAGTGTTTTCTGCCTAGCTTTTGGGCGGCGGCGGAGCTAACATTCAGCTGAACGGCTTGTTATTACGTTTGAATAGGGTCGGCCTGATAAGTATCTATATTTCGAGTCCACAACGACGGACATACGACCCGACCACTCACCTCAGAGACATTATCACAGCACACGTTCGTGCATTGGCTGTTGTTGGCCGCAGCGACTGCACCAACCATGGCAGATAGTGCGATCAAAACGGGGGGCAAGACGAGCGAACATGATGATTTCGAGTTGGAAGAGGAGACTCAGGAACGTTGAGAGTCTCCACTGGCCAACATTTTTATGCGTTAGAATGCATCCAGCCTAGGCTGTTACAAACGACAAGTATGCAAGGGATCGACATAGGGGAGCAGGAAAACGATGGTTGTAGCACATCCACAACGAAGATAAAGAAGAAAAAAGGATGCGTTGAGTCGTACGCTGAGCGCTCACACCTTCTCAGTGCTCAGACTTGTTCGATCACCCATTCTGATTCGTCACTGAGCTTGCTGCAGCGAGGGGCTGGCAGCGCAGCTCCTCTCTCTCTCCCTCGCCAATCGTTACGGAGGAGCGCTGCTGCACAAGCCACACTATGATGGCCCTGCTGACTCCTGAACCCACTCACGTCTGGTTCGAGCACTGGCAGCGGCGCCAGCAACAGACATGGCCAAGTCTGGAACCCTGTCCTCCTCATATATATTCATCGATCATCGATCATCTTTCACCGATGAGCTGGTGATAGCTCACAAAAGCAAGAAAAGCACTGGCAGTGCGCACTCAGTCACATCAGGATCGGACAGTCTTTTGTCTGACTATTTGGGCCGATGATCAGTCCTTTCGTGTCCTGTTCAGATATTGATGTGAGCAGACAGCCAAACGCGACAGTTATCAGACTGGCGGGAAATGTACACTGTCGACCAAAGCTTTGAAGCATAAGAGGGATGTCAATCGACACCGTCGAGTGATGGAAAGCCATTTTTTCCATCTCTTGGCTACTTACAAAAGCACTGGGTCTTCTCACGGGAATTTCCGAGCCTCTGCTTGACTCGCCAGGTTTGCCCTCGCCTCACCGACGATGTACCGCTCCATTCCGATCCCAAAACGAGCTCCTT
>JBBPOM010001233.1:0-12570 GCA_038091455.1 Leccinum uliginosum | reverse complement strand
GTCCCTCTTCCTGACGTTCGTGGTAGAATACAGCTCCTTAGCCACTTTATGAAAGACGTCGTCGCAAGCGATGGTATGTCCCGCCATATCGTCGGTCCCGTATCTCACTTGTTTCTTCAGCCGTTGACCCAATGATCTTGGCTCGCGGCACCCCTGGCTTCTCTGGCGCCGAGCTGCAGAGCATGGTCAAGTGAGTCGCATCTTTGTTTGCTCGCAAAATTCCCGCTCACCGAATCGTCTAGTCTGGCCGCCATTCAGGCATCAAAGGAAGGTTTCAAGGAAGTGACTCTGAAGCACTTTGAGTGGGCAAAGGTGAGTTTAGTCTTGCTACGGAGCAGTTGTCGATCTGAACGCTTCACCAGGATCGCATTGTCATGGACGCTGAGCGCAAGAGCGCGTACATTGACGAAAAGAACAAATTGCTCACTGCTTATCACGAGGTGCGTTGATCCGCGATCGAAAAGACGCACCTTGCTCTAACATGCACAGGGAGGCCATGCCCTGACAGCACTTTACACCAAAGGAGCAATGCCTCTACACAAAGTGACGTGCGTCCCCCGTGGCCATGCACTCGGCGTCGTACGTTTATTGTGTGTGCGTGTGTGCGTGTGTGCGTGTGTGCGTGTGTGCGTGTGTGCGTGTGTGCGTGTGTGCGTGTGTGCGTGGTACTGAATGCCGTGTTCTAGACCTCGCAACTGCCAGAAGGTGACATGTATTCCATCTCCCAAAACGAATACAAGGCAATGATCGATGTTTGCATGGGCGGTCGGGTCGCGGAGACGTTGAGTAAGTCATCTATGCATTCTCGCCACCTTGCCGTCGATGACACTTTTGATACAGTCTACGGTGAAGGTGGCCTCACCAGCGGGTGCTCGTCTGATCTCCAGAAAGCAACCAACACGGCAACGCAAATGGTCAAGGTAAAAGATCTTGCACTCTATGCAGGACTAGCGATATGATCCGAACCTCGAACAGAACTGGGGTTTTTCCGGAAAAGTGGGGCCCGTTTATTACAGTGACCAAAACGGACCCATGAGCCCGCAAATGAACGAGAGAATCGACTCTGAAATCTTGAAGTGAGTATGCGAGAAAAATAATTCCGCCAATACTTATCGATTTGCGTTCCAGTCTGCTTCAGCAAGGCGAAGGCCGCGTGGCCGTGCCATTCAGTTCATGTTTTCAAAAATTCATCTTTATTGGGCAGTCTGGTATGTTCTAGAAGATGATCGTCTTACAGAGGTGATTGAATGCCTCCAACAGATGAAGAACGATTTGTTAGAGGAGACTTACGCCCTCGATGATTGGCCGAAATGGGAGCTCGGTAAGTAATTCCACTAGTGACATGAAAGGTGATCTGAGAATCCCTTCAGATTTCCAATGACGTTGGGTCGAGAAGTTCGAGAACCACGCAGACATCGCTAAGGACCATGGCGCAGCCATCGGATACTATTCGAGTGCACTCTATCCGACGAGCATCAATGATATCATTGTGAAATGCTGCAGGGCGCGAGCAAGTTTACTGAAGGAGGAACTTGTCAGTGCTACCAAGGTACGGATTCTCTTTTACATGGTGTGTAGCCTGAGTTGACCTCAGTGATGGTATGACGTAGTTTAGAACGAGAACAAAGGTGAGTCTATAGCATAGTGTCGATTATCGACCAAGTCTGACGATTTCCTCCAGTTGACACACTCATTCCGAATCCTGCAGACCAAGAAATTGCGTAGCCAACAGGAGGTGCGCTTGTGTTTCTCGTGTCTCGTGGTTTTATTCTTACGAATCAGTTACAGCGCCAAGCATTCGCTCATATCCTTCTCCGCCAGGCGACATCACTGCTTCAGCGGACCAAATTGCACGTCACCGTCGCGTGTCAAGTATGTCATACCAAGAATTCCCGCTACATGCTTCTCGACATCGTCGATCACGTCAAGCCGACCATCATGTCGATCGTTGGCTCGCGCGGTTTGGGCCAGCTGATAGGGTGCGTCTTAACCCAGAGTTTCTTACTTGTGGTCACGCAGCGCCATTCGTTCGTTCCTTCTAGTATCCTCCTCGAGTCGACGTCACACTATCTCATTCAGGTGCTATCTCATTTTCTTGTTGCCAAACATTCACCATTGACATTGCCACTTCTTTGCATGATCGTTCCTCGTGCTCTCGTTCAACTTTCTTTCACGTGTCATTATTCGATGGCGATCTCAACTTTCGTGTTCACGCGACATCTTGAACACCCAGCGATGTTCCGTCCCTGTCACGGTTACTCGTCGCCGCCTCAAGCGACCCCTCCAAGCGGTCGGCGCATTCAGCCAAACACTGTGCACACGTGTCGCTTGCCGAGGCAGGGATCGACCGAGTTGCTGCCAAGGTGGATCACGCGGTGACCGTCGCGTGTGATGAGATGCAACGCGAGGACGATCCTTTAGGTGAGGGAAGTACGCATGGGATCGGAAACGATCAAATCGTGATAAACGTCGAGGAGCAGGTGTTCAAGTTTCCCCCCTTTCCAGCACCGCGAGAGGGCGCGACGAGAGTGCCTTTTAGCGAGTTCGTACCAAGGGGGTACACCTCCATCACCGACCCGTTCGGGCAGACGATCGAGGTCGACGCATGGGCGGGCATCATCCCGACCGTCAAAGTGCTCAACGAGCAAGAGCCTGCGCAGAGACGTAAATCCAAAAAAAAAAAGAAACGGAACGCTGGGACCGCGAAAAGCACAAACACCGCGCGCGTTCTTGACGAGACGGGGCGTTTGATCCTGTGGTAGGAGGAGTGGGAGGAGGGAGAGGCGACACGCGCGATGAGCCAGGCATTGTTTGACAAGTACGTTGATTGGTATTTCACACCGATCGCGTCATGACATGGTCACCTCGCCAGTAACACGAGCTTGGAGGACCGCGTGTGTCTCGCTGCAGACGATTTCAGAGTCGGGCGGATGTGGCCAGAAATTGAAATTGGGCAGGTTGTCAGGATACTCTGGGATCAGGTATGCGTTTTTGATATCGCATATACGACCCTCTTAGATCATCGAGTTGGTGCAGCCGTTGAGTTTTGATTGGCCTGACTCGCTTACGACGATGGCCGTCGACCCCGAGTATCTCAGGCTTGCAGACGTGCGTGCGCGGCGACGCCACCACGGGGTGCGAGGTGGTCGATCACTTGGCGTTGTTGTCGCTCCTCAAGACCGCTTGCCGGACGCTGCGTTCGCGAGCTTTTATCACGACGGCGGAGCAATCTGACAAGCTCAACACGGAGACGGGCTATATT
Organism: Leccinum uliginosum; assembly: GCA_038091455.1. NCBI lineage: Eukaryota > Fungi > Basidiomycota > Agaricomycetes > Boletales > Boletaceae > Leccinum > Leccinum uliginosum. Next base: position 9,308 of record JBBPOM010001233.1, on the reverse strand, counting down.
CTGGAGAGTCGTGCGATCGAGGACCACAGACGGCAAGTGGCGCATACGGTCACGACGTATTGGGCGTCGAGAAGAAATCTGTGTTGCAACTCCAGGACCCTCGCAGGACCCTCGTACGGTCCGAAAGGTTGTCATGCTTGACGATCACGTCTGCCTGGCATTTGCTGGTATTGCATTCCGCCTCCGATCAGTTGATTCGGATTCACCTTCCAAAAGGTCTGACTGCAGATGGACGTGTCCTCATCGTCAAGGCGCGGACCGAATGTCAAAGCCATCGTTAAACGGTGGAAGACCCGGTGACGGTGGAGTATTTCACAAGACACATCGCAGGTATTCAACAGGTAAGCGTGCTCTCTCCGATCCCACCAGACCTGAGTATTTAGTACCTGGTCAGAAATACGCGCAATCGGGTGGTCGCCGTCCCTTTGGTACTTCGACGCTGATCGTCGGTTTCGACCCACACAACACCAGACCAAGAGTATCAGACGGAACCCAGTGGCATTTACAGTGCATGGAAGGTAGGTGACCCTTTTCAAGTCCTCCCATAATGCTACTGAAGACCTTCTTCAGGCAAATGCCATTGGTCGTTCGTCCAAGACAGTCCGCGAATTCTTGGAAAACAGTTACAAGGAGTACATGACACGTGAACAGAGCATGATGTCAAGCTGACGATCAAGAGTCTCCTCGAGGTTGTACAGACGGGAGCCAAGAATATCGAGATCAGTGTGATGGAAGGCTATGGAAAGGTCACCGTCACGGTGAGTCTATTCTCAAAACCCTCGCAGCAGTGTACAGGCTGAGACGGATGTCCAAAATTTGGGACTTTCGGAGATCGAAGCGATTGTAAGTGACATAGAGCGAGAGAAGGAGGCCGGTAGGTTCTTTGACATCGTCTTTCAATAATGAGCTGATACGGTATTGAAGAGGCCGAGCGAAAGCGTATTCGATTAGCAGCGACCGCGGCTGAGCAGGCCGCGATGGCAACTCGGGCGGACCCTGGCCAGTCTTCAGGGCAGTAAATATCACGTTCATTGTATCAGTCGTCACAAAATACGAACTACCCTGGCATCATGACTGCAATATATTGTGTTGTATTCCAAGTACTGTAGATAGTTGTTTGTCGGTCCGGTAAACAAACCCTCGGACATTCGAGGCAGTACATACTTATACACGTACATATGTTTGGTTTGTCTAAACAACCACGTTAACGACTCCAATTATGCAGTCCCCATATTCAGGATCGATGTCGTCAATAACTCAAAAGCATGTTCTTCTCTCAGAGATACTGGCCGTGACGTCGGTCGTGCGAAAGAATTCGCGCTGGGCTCGGTACTAGCTCATACGCTCAATGCTAGAGATTCCGCGCTGGCAAGGGATCTCGGTCTTCGAAGAACTACTTCCGAGTCTGGAGGCAACACGTCCTGGAAGAGTCTCTGCAGAGGGAGATCTCGTGAGTGGTTTCCAGGAACTCACGCGTACTGTTCGTGGCGCTGAAGGTCGGTCAGACTTGTACTGGGGAGATTCGTGTCTCATATTGGCTCTAGATATACAGAGCATACCTCTGCCTGTGCTCCTCGGTCCCTTCTTCGCCATCATCCGCTCCCCAATCTCGACGGGCCCAATCACATCTGCAGCACTCTCTCTGCCCTTCATAACTTCTTCGTATGTGGTTTGATTTCAGCCAAATCCGTCGAAGTCGAGATTGCATTGGTCGAACTCAGCAGCGCAGTGTCACACTGTAAATTCGAAGCGAGTGACTGGTCAGACGACGAGGTGCTGCTGCTCAAAATCATGACAGTCATCCACGACTGCATGGTAGGCAGTAGCGTAGGGACATTCCTCGGCGACGTGGAGATATGCGAGATGCTGGAAACGGTGTTTGATCACGTGTTGTCAGATGAGGTTGAGTGGTTTGTAACATCATCTTCTCCGATTCCGCGTTCGTCTGATGAACACAACCAAGAGGTCTTACGGCGGTCGGCTGAGTCAACGATGCTTTCGATCGCTCGAACGATATTTGGTTGTCTTCACGAATTTGAACCGGCAGAGGAAGAAGCGAAACTTCGGGTTCACGAGGAAGACCCTCAGCACGGCGAACTCAGCTTGTCGGTCCCGATTCCTGTGACTCCACCACCTAGTCAAGCCATCGACAACCCCATTTCTCCACATGCACATGGGGAAGAGACAAAGCATACTGATATGCTGAAAGTCAACGATCCACACAAAAATGCGGAGGGGGGCCGCATCCCATCCGTTGTCGCACCGAGACCATGTAAGTTTCAGTGCGCGTCCCTTGATCCATCATTGATATCTCATTCTTTGCAGTCGGACTTCCTGCACTCTTGGAGCTCCTTCGGGTGCTTGTCAATATTCTTGATCCAAATGATCGGGTTCACACAGATTCGACACGACTGAGCGCGCTCGCCATCTTGAACTGTACCATCGAGGCCTGTGGCACCAGGATCGGAGATTACCCTTCCCTTATGGTCCTGATTCTAGATCGTGGATGTAAATATATTTTCCAGCTCGCGCGTTCGGACAATTCGGCTGTACTCCAGGGTGCCTTCCGCGCGATCTCTTCGTTGTTCGAGACCATGCGGCCATATCTCAAGTTGCAGCAGGAGCTTTACCTGGCCTTCACCATCGATCACCTGGCAATCCCTCCTCTTCTGAGGACAAAGAGAAATCAAACGAGTTCACCACATCCTGGTACTTCCACCCCGACCCTCGGTCCGGTTGATACGGAGCTCGAACTGGAAAAAGGTAGCCCTGTGCCTTCCCGCCCTCCTGTACAACCAGCACGTGGCGACACCCGCGACTTGATGCTAGAGATCTCTCGGCATTCCCAGTTTGATGGTTGACCTCTACACCAACTATGATTGTGACATCAATTGCGAGAACCTTTTCGAGCGGTTCATAGAGTTCTTGACAAAGGTTAGTCTATAGTATGTGTCGCTGTCATTCGTCATCTCATCTCGTTAATAGGGAGTGTACCCTTGGCAATACTCGTATGCATCAGAGGCGCAGCAGCTGCATTCGCAATACCTTTGCTTGGATATGTTGCTAGCGTTTGTGAATGTCATGGAAGCGCGTGCGCAAGGGGTGGGTGTGTCTTTGTGTCTCAATATATGTGCTCACTCGAGATGCAGAAAAGTGAAGTTTGGAGCTCGGTATGTCTTGCACATGTCTCTTGGGATCCATTTTGAAGTCGTTCCCCAGGAATTTGAGTTGTCAGAGAAACTCCTGCAGAACAAGTCTAGGAAGAAACTTGCATTGACAGGGGCAGCCTGGCGGTGCTGGATGTGCACGTGTCGACGAACAAGGGCCACCAGGGTGTGTTGCAGATTCTGCAGATTCTATATGGGACGGACGTTATGCAAGGCAAGTTTACTGAAGGAGGAACTTGTTAGTGCTACCAAGGTACGGATTCTCTTTTACATGGTATGTAGCCTGAGTTGACCGCAGTGATGGTATGATCAGGATAATGAACATGACCCATCGAACTACAAAGGGTACCGGAAGAGACATGCTGTATTACATAGCATGGGCCGCTACAGGGAGGCGTTCAGTGCATTCGAGATCTTGTCGACGATGAAGAATTCAATAGACCCACAAGTTTACGGTCAGTCCGTTGGATCTAACCCGCGTGGAAATACAAATTCACGTCCTCTTGATAACAGAGCTTTATCTCGACACGACTCCACTCATTCGAGAGGTCGTTGATGACACCATCCGTGACATACCCCGCGTGCTCATCGACACCGTCACTGGCCGTCTCTATGATAAACCACAGCAAGCCGCTGCATTTGAAAAATAACCGATCTTTGACAAATTTCGGTCTGCAATGACTACCCATGATCGTCTCGACCAGACATGCATCAAAGAAGCGGTGGAGAAATTCTATCATTACGTGATGTTCTCGCACAGGTGGCAGCCTTCCCGAGCCGACATTTCAGATGATCGAGGACCTCTCGATCTATGGACTACCCGAATCCCCCACAATCGCGAAGCTCATCAATTTCTGCAATATGGTTCAATCTCGCCGTTTCCGATGGGCATGGAGCGATACGTGCTGTGTCAATCAGGCGGACAGGGGGGTTCAGCAAGAATCTATGGTGGCCATGTTTCGGTGGTACTGTCGCGCAGCACTCATAATCGTCCATTTCCTCGGTGGGCTCTCGGAGTCGCAGGAAGAAGGGTACCCCAGCCCTGGTACGGGTACACCCGTGCCCACTTTGCCGGGCACGACGGCGTCATCCACACACACTTTGCACCAGCTGCGAGGGCTGTCGGGCGGACGAGCGGGAATGGCGATGACGCTGTTTGGGCAGCATCAGCACGAGTTGGTGCATCTGCTGCGCTACTTCGATGGAGTCATTGACTTGACGTCAACATGGGACGTGCACCAACCGTGCTCAGCTTATGCCTGATCTGTTTGTTCCTGCAAGGCTCAGGAGTCGCCACGAGGTCAAATACGAACGTTTCCTGGTACAGCGAACCAGGCTTATCCAACCACAGGGTCTGGGTAAGCATCCAACTCGACGCTTGTTCGTGGAGAGCTCATGCATTCGTCTAGTCATTGTCCTTTTCCAACGCGTTAGGTCAATTTCCCTGTCCTTTTGACCCCGGCATTTGCTAAATCATGTAGATGAATATCCTCCTGACTTTAATTGCTTCGTCCACGCCGACTCCACGGACGACCAATTTGGGCATTGTAACGAATGATAGCCAATGTAAGTGTTCCCCAGGCTGGGGTGTGATAGGTTGTCTCGCACGTTGTGCGTACGTTCCTATCCCTTGCCTACATTTGTTGTGTTGGCGTTGATTCCGATACCTAGAGTATGCAATGTCGATCCACGAGCACAGGCTCCGACCTTCGCTCGACCCCCGAGTCATCGACAGACCTGATAGCCCACTAGCCGATTCCTCAAAGGTAAGCTAGTGCACTCACCTTGCGTATAGCGCTTAACTTCGTTAGAGGAACAACAAGTTAAAAAACCGTTGGTCTCCCAACAGTCCGAGGTCGAAATTGCGCTGCATTCAAAAATGAAGTCTCTTATACCAATGACCACCCCTTCAACTTCTTCGACACAACGAAATAGCACCCGCGCCAAGTCTATTGTACCTAGTCCAACGCCGAACGTGGTTCTGATTGCATGCTACAGAACGTGAGCATAGTGATTTCTTTTGTGATTTCTTTTGACCCAATCATCGACGGGTGATTTACCTACGCCTTCCCCGTCCCATTTTGTTAATGTTCTCTCCTAGTCGAAGAAGAGTTCACAAGAAATTGTATTCAATGCAAACTATTGTCAACCAACCGTAATTTCATGATCACAAGGTTCTGCGCCCTTGTCGTGATCCAAGTCATAGAGTCTGTCGTGGTCCAGACTCGTGAACCTTAGGACAACACAAGCTACAATGTCTATTGCCATACTCTCGGCCAACTCCAACGGCTGCTGCCTCGACAGTGTCTCCGCAAATGGTGACTGCTATGGAAGCTATGTCCCCCCAAATTCTTGGCACCTCCTCTTTGACAGCTCTTATTTCACGCAAAAGCTCGTCCAGCATGGTTTTTATCTCAGGTCTGCTTTCCTTCATCCCCTCGCTTTCGCCTGACTGGTTACAGGGCATACCAGTGGAATCTGAGTCCCCAATATCGACAATGATTGCGATAATTTTTCTACTTGACACACGGCTACAACCTGTTAGACCTCATATCTATAAGTATAATTCAGTGGGATGAGATGGACTTGCGTTGGTAACCGTGACTGGTGCTATGATAGTTCGGTATTTTCTGCTTTGAATTTGTCGATCAAGGCAATTACTAACATCGGAATCTGAGTGGATATCAGGATCAGGCATACGTGGACTTACCCAGTGTAGGGGAAATCAACGAGATAACGGTGTTCTAGATGAGTTAAATCATTGCAAGCCCGAGGTGTCTTGTTAACCGACCGGCTGTGGATCTCTTTTGTCATAATTCCCAGCGCAGCCACCTCCTGGGGCTAATAGCAAGCCCCATATCCGATCGGTTACTGCTGTACTTGAATGTCCGATAACTTCACTTCCGCCGAGCTCTTGGCTCTTCCTTCCACTTCCGATCGGCTCGAATGACATTTGAACGACCGCTTTCAGCCAATCAATCCCTGTTCTGATATAAAAGGCGTCGCATCTGTCGACTCAGCTCAAGTGTCTCTTGGTTTCCCTCCCAAGTGTTCATCCCTTTCTTCATCAAATGGCTTCCGATGGTGATGGTGACAATGCTTCTGCTTCAAATGCATCCCCGGGCCAAAAGCGTGCAGCAACCAACTCATTGCAGTTAGGACCAAGAAAAAGGCCGTGAGTCGCACTGCTTGTGTCGGATGGAATCTAAACTTATTCTGTTAGAACGACTCAAGATCCCTTGGTCCATCATGGTCGACACTTCGGTCGCACCGTTCACGCATTCTGTAATCTACAAAGTCTTCTCATGAATGGACTGATTACCATGGGTAGCGACGCTGATGACCTTGAGTCCTTAACCGCGATGTAGGTACCCACTCATCTCATCGGAAACGATTTCATACCTTATCCATTCCTCGAACAGAGAACGAAAGGAGTACTCGATATTCCGCGAGCTACTGCGCATGGTACCAGGCTTAGAGGCCCGGCTTATGGAGGCATGCGAGGAGGATGTGGTTGCTATTGCAGATTTGGTAACTAATAGGCTCACTTGTCGGTGTTTACTTACCAGCCTCTTCGAGCAGGTTCAAAAAGGTGTGAACGGTGCAAGGGCAGACGATACGAAGGGTATGAAAAGTGCGGTAATCGATTGGATTACTCCCAAAGGGCAGTCTCTAAACCCTCACATTCCACGGAATGTCAAATGTGGTCGTGGCTTTAACCACGAACGCACTGGTGCACTTTTGTGCCCAGCTGGCCTCGACTGGGAAAATTCCGAGTACGTATTCGAGCTACCTGCCACAATTGATGTAACATAAGAATTTGCAGGACGAGGATGAAACTTGTCAACGGCCAGATGCATGTTTCAGGAGACCAGTGGCCAGTACTGTTATATGCGAACTACGCATACAATGCTGAAGATCCCTGGAATGGGTTGCTACGAAGTGGCTTGCTTGTGTCGGTGAGTCCAACGATCTTCAAATGGCGTGACGGACCTAATCGATTGTTCAATAGGCATTCAAACACATATTTACCTCGCCAAGTTCAGTCGAGCAGGAGCCCAAGGCCACGCGATCTGGCAACGCTCGTATCCATGGTATGCGATGTGTTACGAAGGGATCGATCGCATATATTGCGACCCAGGTTGGCTACGCTTATAAATTAACGAGTGTCTACTAAGTAATGCATTATTCCTAGGTTCGGTTTGCATTAAGTTCTACCCAAGTCTTCTCTCGGACGGATCTAACAACCGACTCCGAGCGATTTTACAATACTATTCTCGACCTACTTGACGATTCGGAAGAGAAGGATGAGGTCGACCAGCTCTTAACATGGTGGAATCGGTCTGCACTCTACCCCTTTTCTGTGACGAGGTACTGATGTCTCCAACAGCCAGGTGTTCCCTTTGTATACTGATGTTGAACGTCTACCTTCGAAGAATAGTGCTTTGTCCCGGATTCGTCAAAAGCGTGCGGAGATTAGGGATAGAATCCAGACGGAGCCATTGTGAAGTTATCACAGTGGTAGATTCTCTCGTACGGTACATCATGTTTCTGGCAGATCCGTCGAATGGAATGTTCGTTTCTAATCTCTGCGACCTCAATTTCCATCATTATTTCAACGTGATGTCTTTTGCGCTTCTGGGAACCCTCGGGCAGTGAACAGCATTATAATATAATGTGGGGTGATTCACAACTACGTGATATCAATGCGTGTATTGACGGACGGGAAGAACTGGTCGATCTATTCGCTAATTTGGATATGAGCGTAAACAGCTGCGAGGAAGCAATTGACAACGAGGATAGAGCGACAAGAGTTATCACCTGTAACATAGAGCGTGAGGTGATACGACATACAGACGGTCTGAAAATGACGCACGAAGCACAGTGCGTTAACGCGTCCACATGGTCAAAGTCATTCGTGCGAATGACCCACTGGTGCATAAAGCAACAAATGATCGAGTACTAATAGTCAGGAAAGAAATAGAAAGGAACATAAGAGAGATGAGGGTCACGGTCGACGGAGCCACGAATCTACTGGCGATACATATCATAACACCTTCAGAACTGCCGCATGAACACCAACATTTGACCATGCGGTTATGCGCTCCTCCCCGACATGTAAGATCTACAAATACAATGAGATGTGAGTTAGCAACAGTAACGGAATGTAAAACAAAGAGCACCGTGAGCATGGTTCCAACTTATGGAAGTAGAAAGAAAGACCGGTGCTCGAGATCAGGAGAGTCATAAGTTTACTTATGATAGAACCTAGTATGCACATTGCAATGGCTCATATGTGCCAGCGTTTGACCAATTGGAAGAATTGAAAGGCCTTGACCGATGGAGAATATAACCAAGGGAGGACATGCAATGAGTATCAGCACCTGTATTTGACCGACTTGAGAGAACTGAAAGGCTGCCATCTGTGGGGGGTGATGACCCACACATGCCAACTTTCAACCGAGCGGAAAGAATCCAAAGGCTGGGAACAATGGGGAACATAGCCAAGTCAGACTGCAAAAATCATTGGTGCCTATATTCACCAAACTTGAGAGAACTGAAAGGCTGCCGTTGGTGGGCAACATTACAAAGGGAGCCACCAAATGAACTGGTCCATCATGGGTCCTGGTTTGTCATGGAAATCCCTGCCTTGACAGCATCATCATGAATGTCAGGTTGATGGCAGAGGTTCAATATTTGACATATCATCATTGAACAAAGCTGGCAACAAGATTATCTAAAACAGTATACAGCTTGACTTGCTCATATTTGTACACCCTTCATATCATTGTATAGTAATATCTACTCACATCAGAATGGCAGCAGTGATAGACCTGTTTGAAAATACAATATCCAACATGCAGTTTGATTTGATCCCTTGTCATACACCTTACCTAGATGACCAAGACTGAATATTTGATGTGAATTATCAATGTACAAATTCAGCAGCAAGATTGTCTTCAATAGAATGCAGTTTGATTTGACCCTTGTCATACACCTTGCCTAGATGACCGAGACTGAATATTTGATGTGAATTATCAATGTACAAATTCAGCAGCAAGATTGTCTTCAATAGAATGCAGTTTGATTTGACCCTTGTCATACACCTTGCCTAGATGACCGAGACTGAATATTTGATGT
>JBBPOM010001232.1:0-12594 GCA_038091455.1 Leccinum uliginosum | reverse complement strand
CTAATCAGTGACTATGTCACTGCTCCCTCTCAGATTAGTAGCCACTGTCACTGATTTCGCTGTCACATGATTTCAGTGACAGGGTGACTGTCACTGATATTGAACGCATGCCGCTGATATTCACACAACAGGCATGGGTACATTTAATGTACTAGAAAATATTAGTAATGGCGTGTATGTCGGAAAATTCGAAAAATTATTTCAATGGATTGCAATGGATTGCAATGTCCAAATAAGGCGGTGTGATTACATCACCATCGCAATACTAACGCTGTGATTGAGATTACATGACGATCGGGATTTCAATCATGATTGCAATTGGCTTTCGGAATCCACCGGGACAATTAAGACTCCATCTGAATCAGGTGTGCAAGCATCATAATTGAAATTCCGATAAGATTGCAATTAGCTGATTCAGCATTGAGATGCCATTCCGATCACGTCCGGTTTATCACAATTACATTTTGATAAGATTGTAATAGAGTCACAACAGGGGTAAAAGTCACAAAAAGCAGTGGTCTCAATACCTCCCACGGTATTGAGACAAGCTTGTAAACCCTTTGTCACGTGCTATCATCAGCCAATCATAATTCGATTTTAATGCCAGTACCACCGGGATTCGAACCTGCGACTTTACAATTTTATTAGGTTAGTTTGGTAGTCATAGTGTACAACATCTGAATCAGTACATACCTTGTGCATAGTTAACCATTAGACTACGAGGCCTTTGGCTATTACCATGAACGGTCAAATATATACAGTTCTTCAACACTTAGCAAAATTTTTTGGGAGTGCATGCGCACCAACGGCAGAACACAACCGTGACTGGCACACAATTCAGATGATAGTAATAACAAGTACTTAGACTAGATAACCTATTGCCCAGCACTACGACGCGAACGTGTGGTTGCTGCTGGCACGCCAGCACCAACCTTGCTTCCTCGCTTGCCTCCACGACCCCTCCCGCGCCCCTTTGCAGATACAGTTTCAACAACGACAGCCAAATTGGACTGCTGGCCCAATGTGTGATTCTCCACCTCAAAAGCTAGCTCTGGCAGACTGTCACTCTGAGTCTGTTGACCAACACCGGCATGCAAATCATTGAGCAATTGGATCTCCGAATCCTCCACCACGAAGCTGAGGGTTGAACCAAAGCTAACAGTGGCGGTATCTTGATCTGAGTTTACAACGGTACCTTGCAAGTCCATATCTGGAACGGCCATTGCCATTGCCGCCATAGCAGCGTCAATATCTGCCGTGAGGTCTTCTTCGGTCATCGTTGCGCTCGTTCCACGGGCCTTGACCTTGCCAAAGACTCGTTGATTGATCTTGCTGACGAGATTACTCAGGTATGGAGTTTCCCAGTTCTTGACAAAAAGCCGTTTATATTGAGCAAACAGCTTGTGGTAAGGGATTTCCGACGTGGCACCTGTGCCATCACGAGGGAATTGCGAGTCAGGTGAAACAATAAAGACAGCCTAATCATGTTATAGAATCATAAGAGAGACGTATACAAATGAAATAGATCTAGCTTACGATGACAGCAGCCCACGCAAGGCACCCCGGTGTGCAGCAAGTGACACGCCAAAGTGTGCCGTTGGCCTTCCCTCCCGCACGGCGGGTGGCATCATGTGTAAGTGCAGTTTGTCCCCATAAGACGACACGGAGGATCTTCAGGTGATCAGCCAACCAGCGAGTCAGTAAACTATGAGACAGCATACCGAGGCAAGGAGTTCCCAGTTAGAGAACGGAGCATGTGGATCAAATTTGTGGTTCGCATATAGCAGCGGAGGAAACGTCGGATACTTTGGTTTACCGGAATTCTGCTCAATTCCAAGTAACGCACGAATCTCTGGAAATTCGAGACGGCGAGAAGCTATATCACAGCCAAGATAATGACTGGGAAGCTCAAATAGGTCTTTGGCTACGTTACGAAGCTTGTGCAGTTCACTGGATCGCCCATTGCTTATGCCGGTCGCCAGCTGTCCAATGATGATTAGATGCTAATCCATGTGCAAAGAGTCACTACATGCCTGCTCGGCAAAATGGTTCGACGTTCGAATGTTTTGAATATGAGGCGGAAGAATCGAGTCAAGCTCTGCAAGGACCGCAGCTTCCTCTGCAAGCGGGGACAAATAACGTGCCTGACCGACGAGTTCCAACGATGCAGGCAATGAACTTGAAACATCAGGAGTAAGCGGGCGACTGAGAACATCCGGTGATGGGGGAAACATCTCCAATAGAAAACCAAACTTCTTTGCGAGGGTTTGGATTTCGGTATCAAACACAGTGAGCGCACTGGGACTTGCTGCCTTGGCGGATCTGCGTGGTTTGTTCGCTTCGGTAATACGGACTTTTTCCTGCAATGCACGACACTGTTCCTTTATCGCGTCCAGCTCGAGCTGTGCCTGTCTCAATGCCTAGTATGTGACATGTGCGTCAGAACCAACTTCATGAAAGAAAAGTGCAAACTGACCTCATCTTTGTCCGACTGCGTTGTGGTTACTCCACGTGGAACAACGTTGATAGCTTCTTCAGAATCACTAAGGTCACCAAGGATGGAAGCAGAACGACCAGAGAAAGCTGACATGTTGAGTCGAAGGGAACAAGGTTTGGGATCTGGGAAGATGTGATTGGATGGGAGCGACGGAATACTCTGCCTCGAAGGGATGCGACCCACGGATGGCCCAGTATTTAAGCCAAAGGGATGTCATGGTGGCGTGGCGTGGCGTGGCGTGCCAATGGCCTGATGGTGACAACACTCCACCGACGCGATAACATCGCGAGTCAACGAGTCGAAATTCTGCTGTGTCCAATATAAACATGTAAGTGACTCGCATAGTTTTACACCAGGTACACCGAGCGAGCTGACCCACCTTGTTCAGTTTAAAATATCCGTGTTGGTCCTATATTATACCTCATGGTGGGTGCAAGGTGATGCGGCAGCATTTGAAGCGGCCTCGTTGGCACAATGTGCTCAATGCTATTGCCGATGGCACATTGCGCCCACCGGATCTCTGCCAGCCGTTGATCATCAGTTCTATATCGGCTCAAGACTTCGACAATTTACCACAGATAGGTCTGCAAAACCACCGGTTAATAGTATGAATACAGCAAGTTGCGGCGTAAGTATTAGCGAGCAGAGAACCAGAGCGAGCAGAGGACCGAAGCGAGCAGAGAACCGAAGCGAGCAGAGAACCGAAGTGAGAAGTTGATGTGTGTCCGAGTCGGTAGTGTTGCAACGAGGGACTCAGAACAAGGAGGACACGCGGGAAACCGTGACTCAAGCCAAAGAACGCGGTGTGCTTGCTTCAGATGGGATCGTCCTGCATAGAGACCCGGTCTCGAATTGCGTCTCTGACTGCTCTTCGCCCTCGCATTCACAGATCGCCGCCGTTACAAAGTCTGTCTCCGAGTCCGTCTCCATCTTCGCTACCTGAGCTATCCAGGATCTCGAGAGCAGAAAGCATTGCCGTGGAAGGAGTGAGGTTGTGCGAGGCTCGCTCGACGAGGTCCTCGAACCTGCCGAGAAAAGGTGGTCGTCCGAGCCATCTGACAAGGGACGCGCCTTGGTTTTACCAGAGGGGGGTGGGGTGACACAAACTTCTCCTCCGAGCCTTGGACCACTAGACATGGTCACGGGCGGGCTTCGCATTCCTTGCACGACTGACTGCGGAGGCGAACTCCTCGTCAAGATCAGTCAGTGAACTTGTGCGACGCAAGGAGCTGCTTCGACTGGGTGCAATGACCCGTGTATCGCCGGGGTGTCACGGTGGGTAGGAAACAATCGTGTCGTCCATCATGATAGTATGCGTGTGGTGCGGCAGTGGGAACACTGGTACGCGGGACAGAGAGCCGGTGCTGGAAGAATCCGAGAACGTGTGCAGGTCCGACAAGCTGGGGATTGAATGCAAAGGCGGGACGAACACGGTCGACGCCGAACCAGATGCAGATCCCGCGCCAGAGGCACTGGTAATACTTGTCATGGAGAGTATCGTTCTGATAGAGCCCGCAGGAGAGCCGGGTAGCGAACGGCTTGGCAGTGTGACAGAACGATCCAAAGCTTCCCTGCGAGAGATCGTCAACAAAATCATCCATGAGTAAAATGGAACATAGTAGCGCACCTAATGACGCCAATCCAATGAACTCTCTCCCTCGCGCTCTCTGTGGCCAGCCGTTCAACGCCATCACTGTAAAGGAGCTGGAAGGGACTCGGACATAGGACCTCCATCAAAGGAGGGCAACCACCTTCGGTGACTTGTGCACGAGCGGCGACGGTCCCGACATCTTCTCTTGTGCTGGGGTGGTTCGGAGAAGGCACAGAGCGGACTTCAGTGCAATTGAGTAAAAGTGGTGGTGGTGGCAGTGGTCGGCAACGACAAGGAGGGTAAAGGCAGCAATAGATACGACATAAGTTATTGTTGGTTTTCTAAGCATAGTGACCCGCATCTTCATGCATTTTCTGCATACGAAGGAACATATCACTATCAATGGTGTCAATTACCAAGTAGTCGCCTGGTTGGGTGGAGTCTTCAATGAGAGCAGCCCCACGGACAATAGATCGCACGGAAAAGATTTCCGACGATAGCCGCGATCGAGCACGTAGCCGAAAGAAGTCAAGATGCTTGTCTTTTGATGAGCGCACCCCAGTCGGGGCATCATAAGGCTGCACCAAGATGAGGGCAACATTCTCCACAGCATGACACTTGAAAATAAGGACGAGCCGGCCAAAAATGTGGCCATTCTGAGTCTTGATGATGACACAATCGTACCGCGGAACACCGTGGAATTTTGGACTGCAGCGCAGGTAGTCCGTGTGTTGACACCAGTCAACCACAGACTCAAAGTTAACTCGAAGGAGGCGATATTCAGTTATCTACGTGTCGCATTGAATCACCAAAAGGTCAAAAATGAGTTTAATGCGTGAACGCTTACCAGATCCTCGGTAGTCAGTTTGACATCCCGGGTATTCTGCTGATCCAGGAGGGCCCTTCCGACGGCTGTGTAGTTGAAGAATTCGTTGGTTTTGATCCGGAACCGTTTGAACGCCAGATCACTGCACTTTGACGTGTCGAGGGCCTCGAATGATTGCGCAAGTTGAACAGATCCGACCGTCACATGGTGGTATTCTTCGACCACCAGCCCAGCTGCGCCGTCGGTACCTTCATCTTCATCATCAGGCTCGTCAGCCCCACCTTGATTTTCCCGCATATAGTCATTGTACTCTTCGATCTTGCACCGTATATATTGTGACGCAAGCTGGTAATGATCGACGCGGAGGATCTGTGCCAAGGGTGATGATGTGGACACGATTCAGAACTTGTAAGTTCTGATGGCTTGGTATCAATAATATATTATTATACGCACCTGTTCTGCAACATTTTTGAAGTTGGTCCGCCGTTGATAACTCTCTTTCAGTGGACCGTGCATTTTTTCATTCGGCTTCGTGTTATAGACCTGCGTTGAACCTTTTGAAATGATATCATCGAAGACGTGGGCACGGGTGTGATTCTTCGGGAACTCCCAATTTTTTGGGTCCTTTTCTCTATTTTTCGTCTTTTCAATGTAAGACTGATGAGTAAAACGAAGCAACGAATGGTTATTTCGTGACATATCAGTATAGCACATTCACGATGTTAAGTAACAACACGGCTTACATTGAGCAATATTTCGAATGTATTTAGCGCCTCCTGACCGCTTGCAATCGTGTGTGAGGTTTGAACCTCGAGCGCAATGTAAAGATCGAATACGACGTAGGCACGAATGCAGCGGAGAAGCAGGTATCCGTGGCGGTTGTCTCGCTCAGTAAGAACACCATGGCTCGCAAAGACAAGGAGCTGATAGCGAAGATTGACAAATACTGAGCACACGAATCAAAAATGAGTCTTTTGATAGTGCAGACCTTTGAGATATCCTCTTCCTTGCTTCCGTCATTGAACTTCATTTCGAATAGTTTGTCGAAATGATATAACCCCCGCCAACGGGGCATAATTGAAAACCTGTTAGTGATTTCTTCAGAATAAACAGTAGATGAAGCACGGCTAGATATTACATGCGTTCGACTTCAACGAAAGCGGCTCGCCCCACGTGGTCGAGGACGACCTTGAACTCAACGAATAGATGGTCGCCAAATGTTCCTTCTGCATTGGCATGTAGGCGGTCGAAGCTGACCGCTGTATGAGGGTCTGCGCACACCACGACAAGGAATGCATTCTGTAATTAAGAATGAGTTCTGATCCCGGGGCTAGCGGTCCCCAAAGCGATCATAAGTTTACAGATTGACTCACATCAATATCTCGTAGACTTTCATTCGATAGTATCACCTCTTTTTCCGCCACCGATGACGCCTGACGAGCATGCTGAATTGTGTCAGAAACATCCTTCAGTGATCGTCGTTGGAATGGTCCTGATCGCCCAGGTTTAGAAAGTTCTTCGCGCGGGATAAGGCACACCGGACACGGGTATTTCCCCTTGGTGCCTCGAATGAGGGTCATGACGGATCTGATAAATCGATACATCTAAATTATAGAACAGAAAAGCGAAAAAACTTACTGTTCTTCATAGTCAGCTGATAAGATCAAAACTCGGGGGAAAAGCCGCCGGGAAATTTCATCCCAGCATTTGACCCAGCATCCTGTTTTCGAATGCAATGCGATCGTTTCAAGGAGGACCTTAAAGGATTCGTGCCACACTGCATTCTTGAAGTTTGCCCACGGTGTTTTCCCGGACTGAGCTTTTTCTTCTTTCACCTTCAAATAATAATATCAGCATAGATGATAACGGTCACAGTCCTGATTCAAACAATAGAGAAACACACTTACAATAGGGAGCCAACCAACGACTCGACCTCCGCCCAGTCCCTCGCCATTCCGAATAGAACCAGGCAAATTTGCAACACGAGCGACAATAGGATAGCCCTTTTCACGGCCAAACGAGGAGAGTTTTGATTTGTCGGCATAGAGGATGAACGCAAGTACCTTGCCATCAGATGGAATCTCACTCTAGTGTGAAACGGGAAACGAAGAAGAAACCGTAATTTTGTTTCAATAACAATACAGGGTATATTGAGTAATCTGAATCAACAACGCACTTGGAAATCCCAAAAAGAATCGGCTGTGTAAGGCTCATCGATAAAACGTACAAAATCTTCTCCATCAAACTTTGATAAGCGCTGTGCATCGAAGCAAAAGTTGGGGCCGACGACGGGATCCTTTAGAAGGTCACACGCCCAGTCCCAAAGGGAGCGGTACCACATGCGAAATTCGCGTGGCTCGGGCTCGGCTTGGTACTGTACGTGGACGAGAGAGGTTTGAAACTGGCTCGAATAAGTTGTAAGCATGATTTTCATTCGGAGCGACAGGAAAACGATGCTTACTGGAGTGAGACGTGCTCCACTGGCATCCCAGGTCGTCCGGAGGTCTGAATTGTTCCGTATTGTGAACTTCTCCCGATGATCGTGTACCCGTCTTAACAACCTAATTAAGCGTTCTGTCTGATAGGTATTCAAGGCAGCATCTAAGGCGAGCTCCGCAACCTCAAAGTCAAGTAAAGTCCGGAATGGGTGCCACGGGTCCCGGGATAGATCGGGCACAGGAGGCTTAGGGAAATGATTGCGGGAGAACTCGGAGAAAGGGAACACTTCAGGTTCACGGTTAGCATGAGGATGGTGTTCGATACGAATATCATCTAATTGATGCGCGCGAGGACCTATTGATAGGCCAGGCCGCCATACACTGTTTTAGTCAGACTGAAAAAAACATCTCGAACGAATCAGGTCACCTAGGTTCAAGTCCATTTCCATTTCATAATCGTTCACTGGCGCAATGTTGAAACCGCCGGCACGATCATCCTGGACTTCCCAGACACTCTCGAAATTTGCTATTGGAGCCGGACCTGTCAATGTGTCAGTGTAAACCTCTCGTGCAAGGAAATAATGATTTTTGAGACCATACCTTCGAAAGTACGTGTACCAGTCGGCACACTCCCCGCTGTTGCAAGGCCTGAAGTCACGTTGCTGCCGCTGCTGCCCTCTGGATTTTTGTGTAGAATTCATTGACCAAATAGCTAAGATCACGTCGAAATCAGATAAATCAACAAACTTACCTCCGGAACATTTTTCCAGCAGGGCGAGATCTGCTTGAAGGTGCTGGTTCTTTCGGGCGCACGCTTGTCGATGGCGGGGAAAGCCGGGCGCTTGAAAATTATGGCTGCATATGTCACACTGGACGATTTTGGACCGGTCGGCGGGCATCAGAGACTACTTGAGGAAGCCGAGTAGAGCGAGAATGTTCAACGAACGCAAGGAAGGAGGTAGAGCGGCAAGGAAGGGGTGAAGCGAGCATGAAACGACAGCCATGGCTTAAGCCTACTCACAACGAGGCACCGGCGTGATTCCAGCACTTATATAATCACATTGCAAGTCCGCAACTAGTTCTAATCTTATCTCAATCCTCATTGCGATGACACTGAAACCGTGCCTGATTGCAATAGCCGAACAGGTTTTCCGACATAATTAGTACAACTGTTGAAATGATCTGTTTAGTGTAGGAAATGCCTGTGTTATTTTATCTAGCCACTTCAAATGCAACACCGTGACAGTGATGTGATAATAAATCTATTCTATCTAGTGGAAGGAGACACTACATGATGGCAATCATTTAACTTTTACCAAGATAATTTTGTGTGAAAATGAGTATACGGTTTAAACTATTACAGCGTGTTATAGTTTAAAATACCATATCGGGTAAAAGTCAGACTGTGCCACTTGTCGAACCGCAGTGTAACGGGCGAAGGAAAGGAAAACTCATCATTCCATCAATTTCGACATTACAGTCTCAGCATATTAAAACTATATACACGAGGAACAGTTAAAATATATCATCCCTTGACGAGACTTGCACAGTACCAGAATAGAAAAACTATGACTTGTATCTTTGTATCACGCCACCGAAAGCAAAGCAAGCAAAACGCGAAAAGGGCCAAACCGCGGCGCATCAAGGACACTCAGAAAAATTGGGTCGTGTAAAACTACGGGGGGAAGGGAACGACGTGCTAGGGGCGAAACGTAACAGTATGGGGGCGACGGAGACGAACGAGAGAGGGAACGTGGCGACGAGCAGGACGTGTGTACGTACTGTGGCACGGCGTGTACACTACTCGCGGTCTCGCGGTTGTACATGCAGATACTGGGAGGGCGAACGGTTCCAGCGGCGCGTCCCGGCATCGCGAGAATGGTCCGAACCAGCCACGCACCTAATACCTGTTGACTGTCCCTCGCAGGCTCACGTTCGAAAATACTACGTTATTCTCCGTGGGATCTGACGGCGGTCTGCGTATTGTTTTTGATGCGAGCGATTCCGTGGCTAAGGTGGTTTGATCGCCGTCACCGTGGCGTCTGCAGGTTTCAGTCCTTGCTCTATGTAGAAGCTGATACTACGACGTCCTGAAAGGGGATTAGGTACGATCTGGGATGACGGACATGATGACTCACCATCTCTTCGTCTCCTTCCAGTCCTTTCCAGATATTCTCCTTCAGTTTTCGGACGTCTACACGCTTTGCGCGCGCGTTTAGCATACTTGACGGATTCGGGTCGGAAACGCCGAGTCATGCCTTACGTGGCTGCCAAGTCCTCTTCTCCAGCATCCTGACCCGTCATCGTTGAAAAACTGGGTATTAAATGGCGCTGGTGCGTCACCGTCTGAGATGCAGATCAGACTCGTCACTCGTGTTGGAGTTAGTAGTGTAAAGGTGGCGTCGGAGCAGCTTCTTCGGAGGAACAAACATATTAGTGACATGAAATAAGGAGCTTACGTTTGCGTATGACCTTGGGCAGCTTCCAGTGTTCCGGACCAGCCCAGTTCTTCATGATATTCTGGTCGAAGTACCCCATGATACTACTGTCGCCATCAGCCTCCGTCATGGCCGTGACAAGATTCCGCTCCGTTGGTATTTCGACGGAGATCAAACGGCAAGAAAGCGCCAGGCCGATTCTGAGCCTGTTGACCCTCAACTCCAGGAGACCCATCTTGTCCACTTCCATAGTCATCGCCGCCGAATGCACCACCACCTGCGTAATCATCGTTAACGCCTTGATCTCCCTAGAAAAAGTCTTCGGTATCGCCACCATCAACGTTCATGGCATTGTTGTCACCGAATGCGTCGAACGCTGGTGCGTTCCCATCTCCATCTCCATCTCCATCTCCATCTCCATCATCAACGTGACTGTCATCGCGACCTCGATCTCGTCCGACCTCGTCGTCGTGAGCGTGTTCATCAGCCGTGCATGCTCGTCGTGTGGAGGGGTACCAGTGGCCGTGAACGCCGGAGCGGCCCCCGTGGGTGCATCCCACGGCGTCTCGTAATTGGTATACCCGCGCTGCGGTGGTGGCGCGCGTATATACGCTTGATTTTGCTTGCGCGTGATGCGGTCAATCAAGTCGAGGTCGAGTTGCTTGAAGCGTTTTCGGCGGGCACAAAAGGCGAAAGTGAAGATGGTGATGAGTGCAGCGCCGCCGGCTGCGGAGCCACCGATGATGGCGCTGCGTTCGCTGGAG
This sequence comes from Leccinum uliginosum, assembly GCA_038091455.1. Taxonomy (NCBI): domain Eukaryota; kingdom Fungi; phylum Basidiomycota; class Agaricomycetes; order Boletales; family Boletaceae; genus Leccinum; species Leccinum uliginosum. Next base: position 2,040 of record JBBPOM010001232.1, on the reverse strand, counting down.
GACGAGGTAGTGGACTCGGATATGGTTGTCGGAATGGTGGTTGAGATCTGTGGGAATGAGGTGTGGAAGTGAATGGAGAGGGAAAAAAGGCGACGTACGACGGATGGAGAGCCATTGACGTAGACAGTGTACGATGGTGATGGTCGTTGGTGTGCCGTGCAGCCAAGACGTTGACGAAGGAGGATGTGTTGTGCTTGAGGGTGGGACAAGGGAAGACGAGGTTGCGGAAGACGTAGTGGCGGAAGGGGTAGACGAGGAAGAGGAAGAGGGTGTAGTACGGCTCGAAGTGGTTGGTGGTCACTGGCGGGAGAGATCGAAGTGGACTGTGAAGTGCTGCTGCGGGGAAAACGGGCATGTTAGGACGAGTGTGGAGAAGAGAGGGCTAGGTTACCTTAACGTTGTTGTCGAACTCGACGAGCTCTGTGATGATGCGACGTTTCACCGGAGTCACAATCTTGTCGGGGAGTCACCGTTTGGGGATGTTCACCGGTTTGATGATCATCAGAGTTTGGATGATCATCCGATGATCATCGGATGCTCATCGGATGCTCTGTTAGATGTTATCGTGAGTGAACGAGAACAGTCTGAACTTGAAGTGGCGGGTTCAAGGAACAACAGCTGTCGCACGACCGATCACACATCATCGATCTCGTTTTCAGGTTCGAAACGGCGAGCAAGAATCAGAATCTTGGAACGGCCCGACTTGGTCGAGCGTACACGGCGCGTCGAGGACTGTCGTGTCGTGACGGAGATCTCGGTGCCCACGTCCGCGCCGCCGTCACGTTTGATCAGCCGTGCCACCTTTCAAGTTAACAATCTCAAGCAAAACACCGGGCCACTGACCACTGGCATGGCGTGCACGAGGCTGCGTAGACCCGAGCGCGATGACTCTAAAGGAACTGGTGTTAGGCACGTTGAACAGCTGACCTAACTTCGTATCGACGGTGTCGCGGAAGGGGCAGAGTTGTGAAGAGGAAAAATTGGTTGCGAAAACAATCCAGTATACTGTGATTTATGATCTATCTAAAGAACGTACGACAATACACAAACGCCTATTACCATCTTCATCAACTATGTTCTCTGGTTCATAGACATAAGACGCGAAATGACTAACTATATCAGATTCTTTCAATACATGTGAACAATCAGCAAGGGTGTTATAGTACAATTGAGTTTCGAGCAAAGGGAATGCACGGTACGGGTCTTTGACTTGATCCTGTTCAGATAGAGGGCAGTAAGTGCGAACAACGAGGAAAGGTTCCACACTATCAGTACCATCTATCAAGCGACGGGAATGCAAAAAGACCGTTTGTATCTGCGCTGGAACAGGAACTATCTTTCCATCCAAGGACATATTCCCGAGGTTGACCAAGACGAATGAATTCCCGCTGTTCTGTTTGCAAGAAGTGTATTGCACTCCAGCCTTTTTGACGGAGCGAATATACTGCACCTTTTGACCAAGAAGTAAAGACGAATGATCGCGCACCGTCCAGTGAATGTAACGTGTCGCAGGATCTGGAATGTCAAGATTGATCCTTGCTAATAGATGCCGGTAATTTTCCTCATCCAAAGTCTCCAGTTTCGAGTCTTCTATAGTTACGTCGGTCGATGGTCCGATATTAGCATCCGATGGAACAATGTTTTCCAGAACAGAGCCTCGAGTTGAAACGGAAAACGTCGTACGGAATTCGTGCATCATCTGTTCATACTCCTCTAAGGGGGGCCACTCGAGTTCTTCCGCAACAACACGCAGGTTGCTACCGAGCGAGAAGTGTTCAAGGAATGTGAGTTCCATGTCCCCTTAAAGCGTTCGCGGTCAATCACACAATGAAATCAGAAGCGCATAAAACACACCTGGTCTATGATTGGTGTTGAGTCTTTGCATCACACCATTATACCGCTCGAAAGGAAAGGACCACCAAGCATGGGTGGGACCAAAGAGAGAGAGACATTCGTCGAGATGGAGGGAAAGGTGGTGATTGGGAACCAGAGAATGCTGTTCAAACAGAGTCCCTAAAGATTGGAGATAACGGTTGATGT